>BLBF01000065.1:12903335-12913492 GCA_015471245.1 Laticauda colubrina | reverse complement strand
GCTGAAACGTTGCTACAACTTTAACAGAACTACAATGACGTGGGATAATACCCGAAGGAAGCTAAACAGCACACATGTAAGTACCCGCGAAAGCCTAAAAAAACCAAATATATATATATATATATATATATATATATATATATACACATACACACACACACACACACACACACACACACACCCCTCTCAAAGGTTGAGGTTGTAAAAGCAGTTAAAATAGATTTGAGTACTTCCCAACAGATATGAGAATCTTCTTTTGCTGCAAATGGATCAGAGATCATTATAGAATCTTTCATTTTGTGATTTACCTGGTAGAGTTGATACACATGGAAAATTATGTGTTATCCTTCATTTTATGATTTACCTACCAATATGTAGTAGTATTGATACATATCCGAAGTTAATTTATTTTTATAACCCTAATTCATTTATTTAAGCAAATAAGATAGGATATCACACTTCTGTTGGATGTAGAGGACAAATAAGTAGGTGGCGACACCATGCACAGTTTGGGCAGAAATTTCTTCTCTTTCCTGTACTTACTTTTCCTAATGCTCTTTATCTTGCATTGTCAATTATAACAGTCTGCATGAAGTAAATGAAAATAAACTTTGAAACTTTAATTGGATGTTTTTATTTTCCGTAGGTCCAAGAATTATTAGAAAAGGCATCAGATTCCAGAGTAAGTAGGGGTATGTGTATTTATTAGATAAAAAAATCAAGTGGTCTGTATTCTGATCAATGTAGAACATACGATTGTTGGAATAAATGATACTTATTTGTTCTGCAGAAGGTTCCTCCCTATTGAAATTTTGCAGCTTGGTCTAGGTCTAAATAAGAGGCCTAGAACTTGAATTAGGTACTTCTTTGTACTTGAAAGCCCTAGTAATTGGAAACAATTTTCTCATCTGGATTGTTCTGGAATCTGGTCAGTGTTATTAACAATAGTAATTAAGTAAAGTTAAACATGAACACATAGCAACAACAATACACACAACTATAAGAGGTTGGTTTGTTTGCCTTTGTTTGAAAATTGCAATTGTTTTGTGACTTACAACCCTGTGTATCTTTATATAGCAGTTTTGATGGATAAATATAAAATAATGCCATTAAGTTTCAAGCCAGAGTATCACATTTCTTGTTGTCTCTATCTCAGATTCTTTCTTCTTGTCCGGAGATTAAATGGCATTTTATTGGCCATCTACAGAAGAATAATGTCAACAAGCTAATTGGTAATTATATATGCTTTTAGTACTGATAGGTGGTAGGAGAAAAACTTACTATAGCAAAGTAAGGCCTGATGTTCAATTTAAATGAATGTCTCACTTTCCTTTGGAAGGTCAGATTATGATGTGTATGTTTATTTTATTTTTTTATTAAATGTATGTACTACTCATCTCACTATCAAGTAACTGTGAATTAGTTAATTGAATGGGGGGATGAAATAAAACTTAGGAAATGTTAGTGATCACATTGTATTGGGTAATGAACAGTCCATTCTCTCCTTTCTTCTGTGCAAATCTTCCAATCCTAAGAATCTATGCCTTATTGTATTTAATTATTTTGTGCCACCTATGTAAATTGTGCTTAATAAATGATAATATGACACATGTATCCAAGGGACTTCTAGAATTGATGCAAGAAAATAGGTAGTGGGAAAATGCATAGAATTTTGAACAGGCAGGAAATAAACTTACTTTTGTGGCCCGCCGGCAGCAAGCTGAGCTGGCAGAGTCAGACACTGAGAAAGTTGGGGAGGAATATGGGCCAGTCCTGGAGGCATAGGAAAGCTCGGATGAGGCTCTGCATCAGAGGCAGAGATGGGGCCAGACAGACTGGCAGTTATCAGCTGCCTTCAGAGTCGGACAGCAGTGAGGCAGGGGAGCAGCTGGAGCTGGTTCCCAGCCTGCACATGCGCAAAGCTGCCAAAAGAAAAGAACAATTACAAAATAAGGGTCGATGTGGGAGTAAGGCCACAGGTGAACAGTCCTTCCCATAGGAATGAGAAGAGCAAAAGGGGAGGGGGCTTTTGCAGAAAACAATTTATTTGTTGCAGCAGTGTGGAGATTGCTGCATCTCAGAGACTGTGCCAAGCCCTTCCTCGTCAGCACTGCATTTGAAAATATTTCCTTGGCAGCTCTCCAGGCTAGATAAGGTCTGTGCTCCTAATTAGACCCTTAAAAGACTGTTTGCCAGGCCTTTGGCTGAATGTGAATGCAAGAAATTCACCTTTGTTTAATAAAATGGGTTTTACTGGGACAAAAAGTCTGCTTAGTGCTTTTTGAGGAAGCCTAGATCAGAACACATACAGCCAATTCACTGGACTACATAAGTCTAATTCGATGTATTTTAAGTATCAGTGGGAGCAAATCCTCTTTCACTTTCAAAACTTATTAACCACTTACTATGAGTGAAATTTTAATTGAAAGAGGGATTCTGCAAGGGTACATAAGATAGTATTATATTAGAAATAGAAATGAACTTAGAAAATATGAAACAAATGTGATTTGTTTAAATTATAATTATACATAATTATAATTGTTTAAATTAAAATTATAGATAAAATATACATTGTAACGTAATGGAATGTTTGTTAATAAATAAATGAAATAAAGAGAATGAGAGAATGAAATTAGGAAAGGATGGGAACATTTTAATTATTAGTAATGAGTTATAAACATTTAAGTGAAGAGGAATATGAAAGAAATATGGAAAAATTGTGGAAATATTATAAGTGTTCCTAAGGAAGTATGGTATCCCATTGAAAGGAAATGTTAAAGATGTTGAAGATTATAACTAACATTAATGATAGAGCTGAGTTGGAATAGAATAAGTATTTTATTTATTATTGTTACACATATACATTCTCTTTAAGAACTTAGGGTGTAATTTAAGAATGTACCAAGCAGAATTCAACTGGGAGTTATGTGTTATATTGAATATTATAATTGTAAAGGCATAAATTGAAGTTTAAATAAGAGTTGAATGGACAAAAATTAAAAGATACAAAGGTGTCATACTCCAATCAGGAACTACAGGGGAAAAAATTGTTTAATGAGAAAAGAAAATATGAAATTGGAACAGGACAGACAAAAGTATAAATATAATTATTAGAAAGATATTGAAACTTAGAAAAAGATACATATAATTGAATTTAGAAAGGAATGAGATAATTAAAAGCAAGATTGAGAAAACTAAGGGAAGGGAAAAATTATTGAGAAAATGTTAAAATAGTAATAAGATATGGAATAGAACACAAAGATAAATATGAAATTGAGTTTGTGTCCGAAGGAGAAATGATAACCCGAGACCATGCTATTCTCAAAAAAAAAAAAGATAATTTATTTGTATTATGTTTTGTGAAAACTCAAATGAAATTTTTACAAAAAAAACTTATTAACCACTTACTAATGAATTTAGGAATAATAAGGTATATTTCTCGGCAGGGTCTGCATGGCTCGTGGAATTTTGAAAGTTGAAGTCCGCATGCCTTAAAGTTGCCATGGTTGAGAAACATTGGTCTAGTGTATGTCACAAATTATATTTGCTAAGACCCATTTTATTTGTTTTAGTGGTGCCAAACCTATTTATGCTGGAAACAGTGGATTCCGTTAAACTGGCAGATAAGGTGAACAGTACTTGGCAGAAAAAGAACTCTTCTGAAAGGCTAAAGATCATGGTGCAAATAAACACCAGTGGAGAAATGAGTAAGTAGACCATGTTCTTCCACATATGAACATGACTGAGTCATGATAAGGTTTTGGCTGCTTTGTCCACTTGACTATAATGTCAAGAAGCTCATTTTTGAGAACTGGCTGGAGAGAAGGGACATCTATATTTTGCAGAGTTTGGCAGGATATCTGTAAAAGACATGGGCCTACAGATATGCATACACAGAACCTTACAATGTTTGGATTTGAAATCACTTGGAAAACCTATACCCCCAACAACTTTACTTATGGGCTTCCTTTTACAGATACCACACCAGTTGTATTGAGATAGTTAAATGGCTAGCAAATGACCCCAAGGTCATTCTCCATGAGTATGGAGGAATAATGTTTCATTAGTCTTAGATAAAGAATCTTTCTTGCCATAATTGTGAATGCATCTTGCTGGGGGTATCTTCCTACAAAGAACTCCTCCCACAGAAAGTGTGTTGATATGTTCTCTTTTATAGGTAAACATGGGCTTCCCCCGGGGGAACTAATCACAACGGTGGAACACATCCTTGAGAAGTGTCCCAGTCTAGAATTTGTTGGCTTGATGACAATTGGAAGCTTTGGGCATGATCTCAGTAAGGGTCCCAATCCTGACTTCCAGGTGGGTGAAATTTTGAAAGATAATCTGGTAGGCAAATCTTGGCTTTTAAGGAAAAGATTGAGCAATGTTCTTTTCCCCCTCCCCCAACTTCTCTCTCCAGTTGTTAATATCTCTGCGTCAAGAACTTTGTGAAAAGCTCAATATCCCAATTGGAATGGTTGAGCTGAGCATGGGGATGTCCACAGACTTTCAACATGCAGTAAGTCTGTTTGTCACTTTTGCCAAAGATTTTGAGAAACCTTTGGACAGTATCATCTTTCCCATTGAAGGAAGCTACTGGAGGGTCTAGATAATCTTTCCTAACCTCCTAATTATCAAACTGTAAACGAATAGACTTATTTCCAGCTAAGTGGAATGGTCCATCTATTCCACTGTTATCTAAGGAACAGTTAAACCTGGACCAGAAAGTAGGCAAGTTCTTTCTCTTTGGATTTATTCAAAGAAAAGTTAAGCATCATCCGCTAGAATCTCTCATTCAGAACCCTTATCATCTGAATTTGGATGGATTTTGGTAGAGATGCAAAGCATGTAATTTACCACAGAACATAAATTATGGTAGCATCCACAATGGATTATCCATTAGGATAGATTACGGGAAGCTGTAGTTCAAAGATAGCACATCTCCATATTCAGAAGACCAATCTTCATCTCCTATTAGAAGGACTAGTTATCGGCAGAAGTCCTTAAGTCCTGAGATCATGGTGGATAACAGCTAGACAGTACTGGCCAGATATACCAGATGTACTCCTATAAATCAGCTTGTATGGATTCAGACTATGATTCATTCATTTTTATTGGAATAGTTTTCTACTATTGCCATTTGATCAGTGGGCCTATGAGACGGGCTCTCCCAGTTCCATTCCACCAGTTGCCTAAAACCAGTGTTTCTCCACATTAGCCAATGATAAGTGTGCTTCAGAACCCAGAATTCTGAGTTGCGAAGTTTGGGGATCTCCATTCTTGCTCCAGATTCCTAGCTGAGGGTTACTTCAGTTCATGTCATGCTCCTAACAGTGGTTCTTTCTCTCACCTTTAACTCTGCACAGATAGAAGTGGGGTCTACCAATGTCAGAATTGGAAGCACCATCTTCGGAGAGCGCAGCTACCCCAACAAACCTGCTGGTGACAAAACCCAGAAGGTCAAAGACAGTTTGGAGAATTTGACTCTTAAGGAGAATTAATAGCAGAGGCCTAAGGGATTCCCTCTGTTGGAGAGAATCTGCTTGGATACCCAGGCACTTGACTCTGCCTTTGTGTTGATGGCAGTGCAGCACTAGCAGGTAATTGACAGGTGTGACAGAGACTTCAGCACCTATACCTTTATTCTTGTATATCCATTGAGGTTGCATTTATCGCAGCACTGGTGATTGGCTTCAGTACTTTAACTGCAGTGACTTAAACTGGACTTGGTCTGGGCAGAACACCCTTTCCAGGAGTGGCCATGATGCATTTCTAATCAGAGGCATGTTTCTGGTTTGCTTCCCCTTGAAGCAAGGTTGCCTTAGGGAAAGGTTATTCCCCACCCCACCCCGCTCTCAAAGCTTTTATGGTTCAACTTCTGTGCTTCATCTGACCTGATGCATCTTTGCTATCTTTAATCTTTTCTGTGGCATTTCAGAAAACATGCTCAGATTGGGTGGCTTGCTAAGCAGCCCACAGGGGAAGGTTAGATAGGGATCCCAATATACATCAAACCTACCCCTGGATCTGAGATTTGGAAGAGATTGCAGCTGAAATTGTTCTTTGACTACCAGTATTAATACTGCCTACAAGCTTTTTGCTGTACCATTTGCTCTATATTGTAGGGTTTTTGTTGTTGTTGGGTTTTTTTTTTTTTTTTTGGGGGGGGGGGGGGCTTTCCCTTTATCTGAATCAAGTAAAGCTTGGAACAATTCTGATAGGAAGCAGAATGGCTCTGCTTGTAAAAGCCAGGAAACCTGCTGGCTCTGCCACCAACATGCAGGTTGATCTCTTAACCGTGCTGTGCCTGATCCCTATATGAGAAATGGGGCTGACCTACCTCATGTGGCAAATTGAGGGGTGGCTGGGTGCGAAACCTCTCCCCCTCGTTATTATCATTCCATAGAAAAGGCAGTGCAGCTGCAGAATAAAGCAGCTTTCAGTATCTGCCTAACAGAAGGCCAAACAAGATCTTGCAGCCAGTCATGATTTGCTTGCCTGTGTGTGCATGCACACATGAGATGAGACAGACAACAACAATTGCAAGATTGGAAGTGGCACATATGCAAATGGTTTTCCAGGGCAAACTTTGGAATTTATGCATTTTAATGCAAAACTCTCTCTTTCCAGGTTTGATGTCTGGAATGTTAGTAAATGATAATGGGTTGTATCTCCACTGTATATATTTTGCCCACATCTTTAAAAAGTACACCTTGACGAAAATCTTATTGAAACAGAATGCACTGCTAAAGATCCATTGGAATATTCATCCTTCCTTCTGCAAACCCCAGTTGGTGAAAATGTTTACCGTGGAATCTGTTTTGTAACACACATATTGACAATCTACTTGAAAGCCTGGCCTCATGCTATAAGTGATCTTGGCAGAAATCTGTGTGAATTTTTTTTAAAAAATATCCTCCTTTTTTCTCTGTAGCAAAATGCTTCTAGCTCTGTGCATCTCTGGAATAATTAAATGGTATATCTTTGAGCCCATTGTGATATAAAACACATGCTTGACTCGTAGAAAGCTCCAGATTTAACCCCACGCCTCCCCAAATAAAAAAAGTAGCAGATTATGGGTCTGAATTCTACTTGGCATTTTCAACACTCAATAGCAATTGTAGAATGCATTGGACTTACCAGGTGAGATTCCTTATCCAGGTAAAAGCCAGGTCCTTTATTTTTAATTTTCGGAGTCACTTGATTGTTCACATCTTGGACTTCATCTATATGATACTAAAACTCTCACATCTGATTGATTGTAAACTTCAAATGGGCAAAATGTTGCATTCATAAGGCAACAGTTCTTGAATCAATGTTCCTCAAACAGGTTACCTTTCAGAATGCATCCAAAATCCAGGAGCCTGTGAGCTTCCTACAAGGAAAGTCAGTGGGGAAGCCAACAGGAAGTCAGATATCACTCCCAGATCCTTCTGCTATTTTGTCTGCTCATGGTCATGCTATTTCTGTGTTTAAGTGAAGAAATATCTCTGAAATGGTGATCCAGCAGGGTTCTCTGGTTCTTATATATAACTGCAAGGTACAGAACATCCTGCTAGCTAGTCTTTTACAGTGCAGGTGCAATGCTAAATGCAGTCCAAACTGACCTATCCCAATCCCTGAGCTCCCCCAATCTTTTCTTTCTCTTAAAAATAAAACTAGTTGTGAATCAAAATATTATGCTACTTACAAAGCTATTAAAGATATATATTTTCCTTTTTCTGTCCTGTGGTGATATGGATGCTTTGAGCAGAGAGTCATATGCATTGGCTTGGATTTTTATTGCCAGATCCAGGACTTTTGTTTTGGTGTCTGGTGAGAAGAGTGCAGTTCAGAAAGTCTGTTACAAAGGGAGGATTGTCTGTCGCTCTAAGAACAGCACCAAGCTAGGTTGACATGGAGAAGGTGGGCAAGCAGATGGCACTTTCGAAGAATGCCAAGAAGAAGTCAGTAATGGATCTTCAGGTACCTGGTGCTCCAGTTACCACAGGCTCAAAAAATGAATTGCAGGCATCCTTTTCATAGACTCTTGAGATCATATTTCTAAGACTGGGCTGGTCCCCAAACAATTATTTTTCACACATTGAGTGAGAAATAGCAGAGGGACAATAGGGTGCCTTAAACCTTACATTTTCTCCTTGACATCACTATCCATCCCCAAAAGTGGTCCTGGCCTTGCCAAATATACAGTCAGCCTTCAACTTATAACAGTTCATTTTGTGACTGTTCAAAATTACAACGGCACTGGAAAAAAATTTACATGTGGATGCTTGACAACTGACTCACGTTTATGACCGTTACAGTGACCCAGAGTTATGTGATCCCCTTTTGCTACCTGACAAGAAAAGTCAATGGGGGAACCAGGTTCACTTAACAAAGCTTTGTGCAGCTCAGAAGCCCTCAAATACTGCATCCATCTGCCCTGCAGGTTTTTAGTTCAGAGTGAAGTACAGGTAATTCCTGCATTATGAGCGTTCTCCCAGTGAGCGTTCGAAGTTACACAAAACTACGAATATTCGAGCAGCACGGCAGTTGTTCGCCCTTAGGAACAACCACAGAAGCTCTGCAACATTCATCTATTTCAACCTGCAACAAGCCAAGGGAGGTCCGCAGAAGCTAGGACAGAGCATCGGAGAGGCGCATCTGCCCTCTGGAAGCTCTGTTTTGGCCAAAAAATTGCCAGAAAATGAAGGGCACACACAGCTGAGAGGCTGGAGAGGAGACTGCTGGCTAGATCTTCACAAGGTAAGTGACCCATGGCATGGCAGGGTGGGTGGATGGGGGGAAACAATTGTGGGGAGCATGAAATATTTCAGTGGGTTGGGGAAGCCTTGAGTGGTCTTAGGCAGGTGGCCAATTTCATCACTACCCCCCCCCCATGGCCTTCCCCAACCTGAAATACCTCATGTGGACTTAACAAACCGCACATTCGAGAAGAGTTCTGTTGGCAAATCTATGGCACACGTGTTTGAAGTGGCACGCAGAGCCATCTCTCCAGGCACTCTTCCAGTTTTTAGCACACACATGCTCATCGGCCAGCTGGTCTTTGCACACACATGCGCACCAGTAACCAGAAGATGCATGCTGAAAACCAGAAGCTGAGCTGCTCTTCCAGTTTCTGGCACTTGTGTGCGCATGCTAGGAAGTTGCTCTTCCAGTTTCTGGTGCTCCCCCGTGCATGCATGCTCCTGCTTCAGCACTCGGTGTCGAAAATGTTAGCCAACACTGGATTAGAGAATGTGTGGGCAAAAGGAGAGTGATCGCGTTTAAGGTGTGAAATTCACTCCCATGAATCCTCCTTGGGTTATGAATGGAATGGGTAGGCTCCATTACATTCATAACTCAAGGACTATCTGTACAGGTAGTCCTTACAATTGGGATCAGAATTTCCATTGTTAAGCAAGGAAGTGGTTAAATGAGTGGCAGTTTTATGACCTTTTTTGCCACTTATAAGCATATCACAGTAGTTAAAGGCCCGGTCCCACTGGCCGACGGACGCAAAACGTATGCATAAAGGACACAGCGGACGAGCAAAATTTCGGGGGTGGCTCCATCCATTGTCATCCGCTCCAAAAAGTGGTGAAAATTTGCATAAACAACGGAAAAGAACAGACGTGGGTAGTATGTAGCGGGGATGTTAAATGGATGTTCATCGGAAGCCTTGTGGATGAAAGCGGATGGAAGGGGATGACACCTCCGAAGGGGTTCTGGGGGAGAATTTGGAAGCAGATGCATAGCGGATGAAGCGGATGCATCACGGACGCCTATAGGAAACAAAGGGGATGCCGCGCGGATGTATGTTGGATGCAAAGCATTCACTGCACATGCGGGGATTATGAATTCCATCAGCTCCGCGGATATAAAAGGATGCAGCACGCATGCAGTCAGCATTCAGGGGAAAGACGTGCTGCCAGATACATCTTGCAGGAACACCATGGTTCGTCAGTCAGGCAAGAAGAGGAAGTCCATCCCTACTCGTTCAAGCACTGGCAAGGTGAAGAAGGCCAGAACCAGCATTCCACTCCCTGGCACTGACTCTGAAGCTGCTGCTGTGGTGGACCAGCCCCAAGCCCCTCAAAGTCCTGCTGCTGAAGGCCCTGCTGCTCAAGCCCCTGAAGGCCCTGCTGCTCAAGTCCCTGAAGGCCCTGCTGCTCAAG
>BLBF01000065.1:12879989-12903325 GCA_015471245.1 Laticauda colubrina | reverse complement strand
CCCTGAAGGCCCTGCTGCTCAAGCCCCTGAAGGCCCTGCTGCTCAAGCCCCTGAAGGCCCTGCTGCTCAAGCCCCTGAAGGCCCTGCTGCTCAAGCCCCTGAAGGCCCTGCCAGAGGGAGGAAGAGGCAAGGGAAGGAGAAGGGAGAGAGGAAACAGTACACCGTTTCCAAGGAGCATGAGGATGAGGTGCTGGAATGGCGGAGGGAGAACGAGTACCTCTGGAGAAAGGGCCACAGACTGTATCAGGACACCAAGAAGAAGCAAGCAGCTTGGAGAGACAAGGCAGAGAACCTGGGGTACACTGCAGAAGTACTCCTTGGATGGTGGAAGCACATACACACCTGGTATGGCAAGCTACACCTCAAAAAATCCAGGCAGGCCGCTGTCAAGCTCACTGACCGGGAGATGTACGTCATGGCCAAGTGCAGTTTCCTGGAGGGTGAGATCCACCACCGAGGAGCAGCCCCTCTGAGACCCCTCTCCCTCAGACAGCCAGTCCTCTTCCAGCCAGGAGCCAGCTACCCTGTCCAGGCAGGTGTCTTCAGAGGGCCCCACAGCAGAGACCCCCCCAACAGCTGCACTCCCCATGACGGCGGACTTGGAGGATCCTGTGGAGGATCTGCTGTCACAAGTGCTGTCACATTTGTGACCCTGCTGTCACAAATGGAGGAAGAAGCAGCAGCCACCAGAGGCCAACCTACCCCCACCCCCAGCTCCAGAGGATGCAGGCAGAGAGGCAGACTGGAGGGCCAGCACCACAGTGTGCTGTTGGAGATCAGGGACACAATAAAGGCCAGCACAGAGCTTCTCCCTCAGCTGGTCCACTTGGACAGAGCATCCTCGGGCCGGAACACATTCATCACCTATGTGAGCCAGACCCTGAGGGAACTGCCCGAGGCCCAGTACCAGGTGATGAAGCAGAAGATCACAGCACTTCTGCACAACCCTCAAGGCCCAGCTGAAGCTGCTCCTACCCAGTCCAGGTCTGCTCCTCCACTCCAGGCGATATCACAGCCCTTCCACGATTTTCAACTGACTCTCACCTACCAAGGCTACGACTACCAGGACTTCCCACAGCAGAAGCAGAACTTCCCAGTCCAGGCCCAGGTTCATCGGACACCACAGATGCCAGTCCTCACCCAGCTGCAGACCAGACAGCCCCACTACACTCCTCCCAACCCTTCCTCCACCCCACAGCCAAGCCCATCAACGGACAATCTGTCATCAGTATTGGGCCTGACATCTCAAGTCCTTGATGAAGGGCCTCTCAACCTCACGGGACTGAGTCAGCTCTCGGATAGCTTCCTGAACACATCACGACCTGTTGTGCCCTCGGAGCCAAGCACCCCAATGGTGCCTCAGACCAGCACTCAAGCCACAGCCACCTCCACAGTCCCTGCCCGCTTAACAGCTGAGACCATGAACATGACTCAGAGTGACTGAGAATAGTGTCAGAGACTGAGTTGTTTAAGGCCCTGTCCCACTGCACTTACGGATGCGAAGAGGATGTAAAATGTTAAAAAAAGCTTGCCATCCGTTGGAAAACGCTCTGCATCCGTTGTGTACTCATTGCATACGTGTTTCATACGCTCTATCTGTCGAGGATCCGTCCACTGCGATTTCAGCCTTGCAACTCACATCCGCTGCAGCTGAAAACGGGAAGAGGGAAGAAAGAAAGGGTACATGGAACGTCTATACATCGTTAGTAGCACGGAAATAGAAAGGATACGTTTGCATCTGATATACATCCACGCGGCATCCCCTTTCTTTCCTTTAGGCATATATGATGCATCCGCTTTATCCGCTATGCGTCTGCTTCTTAATTCTCCCCCGGAACCCCTTCGGAGGTGTCATCCGCTGTCATCTGCTAGGCTTCCTATAAACATCCGTTTAATATCCCCGCTACATACTACCCCCGTCCGTTCTTTTCCGTTCTTTTCCATACTGTTTATGCAAATTTTTGCCACTTTTTGAAGCGGATGACAACGGATAGAGCCACCCCCGAAATTTTGCTCGTCCGCTGTGTCCTTTATGCATACGTTTTGTGTCCGTCGGTCAGTGGGACCAAGCCTTTACTTGTTAAGTTTATCTTTGCTTAAGGCACTTTACTTAGTTCATTTTGCTTATTGAAAACAGTCATAAAGTTTACCTAAGAAAGTTTATCTTTGCTTAAGACACTTAATACATTTTACTTGGTTCATTTTGCTTATTTAATAAAGTCATAAAGTTTACCTAAGAAAGTTAATAAAGTTTACCTTTGCTTAAGATACTTAGTTTACTTGGTTCATTTTTTTTACTTAATAAAGTGTTGGTGAAAACTTTGGAAAAAAAGTTAAGCCTTTGCATGCTTGTGGGATAGATAAGGATAGTTGTGGGATAGATAAGGATAGTTGTGGGATAGATAAACTTCCAGTGCAAGCATCGTGGGACTGTATGGTCCACCATCCCAGCTGCCACACATAAGGACCTTTATTATCAATAACAATTTATTCACTGATCAACACATTTTAAAATAAACAAAGCTCTTTATTAATGCCCTATTCATTGTAGGACCACTTCACATACATGGCACAATCTCATCAGTGTTGTGCAACAGGCTCAAGGAAGCATCCATTAATCATCTATCATCCTGTCTTGCCACTCCACTGCTCCAGCTGGGGAGTTGCACCAGTGTCTCAGTAGGTTGCGCTGCTTCTTCCCTTCACGTGAAGCTCTGTTAGGGCCTGGCACATCCACAGTGTCTATCAGGTTTAGTCCTTGCCTCCGTTCACCAGGCTCCATGTTCCCATTGCTTTGTTGACAGTTGACAAGTCTGTTCTGCAACACTGGGTAGCGGGTGCGCATGAGATTGTACAGGATGCAGCAAGTTTCCACGATGCTCCTCACAGTCTCTGGGTCATGCTGCATGGTGGTGAGAAGTATCTGGAACCTGTTGGCCAGGATGCCAAAGGCGTTCTCCACCACCCGTCTTGCCCTGGACAGCCTGGAGTTGAAGATCCTCTATTTACGGGTGAGGTATCTTGAAGTGTACGGCTTCATGAGTTAGGTTTTGAGGGAGAAGGCGTCATCACCAACGATGAAGTAGGGCACATCTTGTGTGTCATTGGGTAGGGGGTCTTCCCATCTATGGCTATGGCTAGATAGCTTCCCATCTATGGCTCCAACAGTGTGGGGAAAGTTCTCCCTCTGATACCACTCTTCTGCAAGTTTTCTCCAGCCTTGTTCAGTGGTGGGGCACCTGAGGAGCTCCTCCTTGTATTCTTCGATGATGGCCTGTACCACTTCTCTGACCACTTTGCTGATGCTGTTGTGTGGCACCCTCCACACATACTGCATGTTTCTGTATGTGGTTCCAGAGGCCAGGTGCCGCAGAGTCAGTGCTACCTTCAGTCCAGGGTCCAGGTTGGGATGGAAGTAGGCTTGGTTAACCTGGGTCTCAGACGCTGTACAAGTTCGTCAAACATGGCTGGTGGCATTCTCATGAAGTGATGGAATGCACGAGGGTCTTCATTCCTCAGCTCCACCATCAACTGGTCATACAGTCCAAACTCCATTCTTCTCACAATCCATCCTCGGACCCACACAGCTCTTGGACGTCTCCTTCTTCTGTGTAAAACTTGATACAGTCTGAACAGGTTTTGGTTCTGGTGATGAATGAGCGCAGCTGTCATACGGATTGTGTCATCATCCATGGTGGAGAACAATTGATGTTGAAGACCAAGACCAAGGGTGATGAGGTCTGTACACCACGGCTGCTGGACTCATACTGAGATCCAGATGATTTTCTCCCCCTTTTTATAGAAAATATTGGTTGTCCGTAAGTGTCCTTCTCCATACTCTGGACATATTGCAGACATCCTAAATATCCGAGATACATCCCAGATACAAACCTTTTGTCCGTTTTGAATACTTTATATACGAGATGCATACACTTACATCCTTTCTATTTCTGTGCTACTAACGCTGTGTAGACGTTCCGTGTACCTTTTGTTTCCTCCCTCTTTCCGTTTTCAGCTACAGTGGATGTGAGTTGAGGCGATGGCCAGAGGATGCAGAGAGGATACAGCGGACGTTTAATGGATGATAACGGACATAGAACATTTGTTGCCCGTATATGTCGCGGATGTACATCGTACGCGGCGGAAAGTTCATCCGTTCACAAAGTTTTGTGCAGCTGAAAACTTCTTGCGCGGATGAAATTGCAGTGGACGGATGCTCGACAGAGTGTATGAAACACGTATGCAGTGAGTACACAACGGATGCATAGCGTTTTACAACGGATGGCAAGCTTTTTTTAACGTTTTACATCCTCTTTGCATCCGTAAGTGCAGTGGAACCGGGCCTTTAGTGAACTGTGGTTAAATGAACCCGGCTTCCCCCATTGACTTTGCTTCTTGGAAGCTGGCTGGGAAGAACACATATGATCACATGATCCCAGGACACTTCACCCATCATAATTAAAACTATTGCCAATCCCCCAAATTTGGATCACATGGAGACAGGTGTAAGTGTGAGGACCAGTGGAGATGGTTGTAAGTGTGAGGACCAGTGGTAAGTGACTTTAAAAAGCTGTTGAGACTCTAGAAAGTGCAGAGAAGAGCAACCAAGATGATCAGTGGACAGGAGGCTAAAAGATATGAAGAATGATTGCTGGAATTGGATAAGTCTAGTTTAATGAAAAGGAGAACTAGGGGTGACATAGCGGTGTTCAATGACTCGGGTTGCCACAGAGAAGTGGAAGTCAACCTATTCTCCAAAGCACCTGGAGGCAGGACAAGAAGCAATGGATGGAAACTAATAATGGAAAGAAAAAACCTAGAACTAGGGAGAAATTGTCTGACGGAACAATTAATCAGTGGAACGACTTTGCCTCCAGAAATTGAATTCTCCAACACTGAAAATTTTTAAGAAGAGATTGGACAACCACTTGTCTGAAATGGTGCAGTATTTCCTATCTGAGCAGGAGGTTGGACCTTCAATGTCCCTTCAGCTGTTATTCTATTATTAAACTAGTCAAGGACTGCCTGTACAATCTCTCAAGAAATCAAGCTGTTGCATTCAGAGTTCTTTCATTGTTTGTAATTTTCTTACACAAAGCAATCATCCTTGGGTAGGAATTGTAGATTGATAGGCGATACTTTCTCATCTCCAAATTTCAAAGGAGAACTTGTGTATACTTGTGTGTATTCTTGTGTGATGGGTTCTTGTGTGCATGTGTATAAAAATCCTGGGAAACTAGAATGAGGCTGTAGGTGGCACCATTGGTTCATTCTCAAAGAGCAAGAATGCAGGGCATATTATTGTCAACTCTATTTCTGCTTCAAAAAGTGGAAGTATGCCAGAAAATTGAACTTCAGGGTTTTTTTTTTTAAGTGGTTGTTGTTCACTGTATGGAGCACATATCCATTGATAAGAATAAATCATTTATCAGTGATAAATACTTTTAACATCCCAAACTGGTATATTAAGGAATTTGCTTTACCACAGCTGCCCTAAATGAAGTGAAATAACTGGAAAGCTAAAATCCATGAAGATACTCTTCAAATACCTTATAAATGGATCAAACATGTGAAATATTAGTTCCACTTTGTAAAACTTTTGTAAGATCACACCTGCATGCAGTTTTGGTCACCTAAATACAAAAAAGATGTTGAGACTTTGGAAAAAGTGCCAGGGAACAGCAACTAAAGCCCCTGTCACACTGCACCAACGGATGGAAAGAGGATGTAAAACGGAGAAAAACACTTGCCATCCGTTGGTTAACGCGATGCTTCCGTTCTGTACTCACTGCCTCCGTTTTGCTTCCTCTCTATCCGTCCAGCATCCGTCTATTGACATTTCATCCGCTCAGAAGGTTTTGAGCTGCTCAAAACTTTTGAGCGGAAAATGTATCCAATGCATCCGTTCTGCATCCGCTAGGCATACGGGGGACATCCGTTCTGCATCCGTTACGCATCTGCTATATACGCTAGGCATCCGCTGTGCATCCGCACAACTCAAATCCGTTCCAGTGGTAAAACGACGCAGGGAAGAAACGGAACGGATGCGCAGCATTAGTAGCACGGACGGAGAAATGATGAAAGCGGATTCAGCTACACATCCGCGTCATCCGCTACGCATCCGCTCTGCAGCCGCTCTGCATCCTCTACGCATCCGCTCTGCATCCTCTACACATCCGCTCTGCATCCGCTTCCATCCGCTAGGCTTCCGTTCCGCATTCGCTTTCCATCCGCTCTGCGTCCTCCCCCCGTCCGTTCCTTTCCGTGTTATCCGCTCTGCTTATGCAAATTTTTGCCCCTTTTGAGAGCGGATAACAACGGATGGAACATTTTTCTCGTCCACTGTGTCCTTTTTACAAACGTTTTGCATCCGTTGGGCAGTGTGACAGGGCCTTAAGATGATTTAAAAACCTAGAGACTAAAATATACGAAATACAACCATGTTGTATATATTTATTTTTTATTTAGCATATTGCAAATACATGGACTTACAGTGGTCAAATGTTAATGTCCAGTCGACCCAGCCATACAGGGACAGGGTGATCTATGTTGAAAAAATAAGACATTGGGTTGGTGTCAGCTCTTGATGGGACATTTGGACACAGTGTGATGGATATTATGTCGAGGAGCACCAGAGTCACACTGAGTGTTAGAAACAAGACCCCACTTAAACAATGAGTCCTGGCAGACACCATGTTGAGTACGGATCCTGGGTATGGTGAATCTATAAACCAGGAACTGGGTATGGCTAATCTATAAAAAGGACAAGGGGTAACATGTTAGTATTCCAACATTTGGGGGGCTGCCACAAAGAAGAGGTGGTCAACTTATTTTCCAAAGCACCAGAGGGCAGAACAAGAAACGATGGAAACTAATCAAAGAGAAAAGCAACCTGGAATAGAGGAGAAGCTTCCTAACTGATGACAGTGGATGGGCTTATCTTCAGAAATTGTAGGTGCTTTATCGCTGGAGGTTTTTATGAAGAAACTGGACATCCAGTTGTCTGAAATGGTACAGAGTCTTCTGTGTGAACGAGGTTGGAGTAGAATATCTCCAAAGTACCTGCTAGCTCTATTATGACTAAAAATATTGGATTTTCAAAGCAACATTCTTGCATCTATAGAAGATGCATTTCTTTGGTATATTGAGAACAACAGGCTAATGAATTAGAAGTAATAGTTTTGTGGAAATCCCACCCCTGCTATAATTTTAGAACAACCCAGTGAGCTAGATGGTGGATCCATTAGTTTCCAGTGAAGTTCATAGTAAAGTAGGAATTTGAACTCAGATCATGGGTATTAGTTGGACACCATAACTATGACATAGAGGAAGTCATATGTTGCCCTCTGGATGTTCTGAACTTCAGCTCCACCCAGAATGGGATTGTGGGATTTGTACAGTAATTCAGACTATCCAGAAGGCCTCAGATGGATCATCCTTGCATTACCAAAACAAGGACTCTACTAAAGCGGCCAGAAAAGCTAGTGCAGTCCTAGGTTTCATCAACAGAGTTTTAAGCACAATTGTTTCGAGGAGAAAGGAATATATGGAGTCTATACTTTTGAAATAAATAATAAAAATAGTAATTGTTTCAAAGAGGAATATAGAGAGAGAGTTTCGTCCTCTGTTTTTGAGAAAGGAAAGAAGAAAACAGGAAGGAAAAAATGAAAAAGAAAAAAATAGTTTTGAGGAGAGAGGAATATATACAGTCTCACCCTCTCTGTTTTTAACCACATCCAGGAAACAAAAAAAAAGGTGATTATTCTAGTTCCTGGATTAGACCGAGAAAAATTCCTTGGGAGTTTAGTTTCTTCAGGTTTCAAGAAAGTACTTTGTCTGCCTTCGGCACCAAAATGGAGAAACTGTTTATTCAGTAGCTATTAGATTTCCTCTAGGAAAGCAACGTTGAAGCTGTTTTTATTGGCAGTAAGTTGAAGGATTTGGGCTGTAATTCTCACAGGGGCAGTCAAAACCTGTGTTTGGGCAGTGCTGCTTCCAACTACAAGTAAGTAGAGGCTCATATAACAGAATAATACTCCCCTCCCAAAACAAATAAGAAATCTGGTATGGGGGCACTCTTGTCCCCTCAGGCAGATGATAAATGCCAAAAGGCCACTGTGAGGGCTGCACTTTCTGCCTTCTAAAATGGGAGCAAGGGGGAAATCAGTCTGGCCCCATCCATCACCCAGGGACAGGACAGCTGTTGCCATTCATATTTGTACCTTCCCTCCCCTTTCATTTTTTTTTCTTTTTTTACATTGCAAATCTATTAGCAGAGAGGGTTATCTTTCCATCAGTGTATCTTGATTAGAATTGCAAGCCCCTTTTCTCTCAGGGATTATGTTTTAATGACAGAGATAAATTTCTCCTGCAGAGGATTACAGATAGTCCTCGAGTTACAACCACAATTGAGTCCAGAATTTATGTTGCTAAGTGAAAAATTTGTTAAATGTGTTTTGCCCCATTTTCTTGCCACCATTGTTAAGTGAATCAGTGTATTTGTTAAGTTAGTAACATGGTGGTTAAGTGAATCTGGCTTCCCCATTGACTCTGCTTGTCAGAAGGTTGCAAAAGGTGATCACATGAACCCAGGACATTTAACTGTCATAAATTTGAACCAGTTGCTAAGCATCTGGGGATGCTGCAACAGTCAGAAGCTTGAAAAATCACTTTTTTGTAAATCACCTTTTTCAGGGCCATTTGTAATTCAACTGACACTAAATGAACTGTTGTTAGTCGAGGACTACCTATATCTGGAAAGATGATGTAATTCCCCAGGCAAAGTAGCCTAATTCACATCACTAATTCTCCTCGGAGTAGCACAGACCTTGTCACCTTTTCTGGGAGCGGAACTTGGTATATGAATACACGCAGTATAGTTTTTGACTGGGTTCTCTTTGAGAAATGGAAGCCCTCTTGGTAATTAGATTGGCAGATGTTATTACAGCATCAGGTTAAGTCACCTTTCTGTTTGTGTTCATCAAAGAATGGTTCCAAAGGCCTGAAATTGTGTTTCCCTGGGACACGTGAGAGGGTTTGAAAGGAGTTGAAAGCAATCTGGTCTATATGCCTCTTGGTTCCTTTGGGAAGTTGTGTTTGAACTGAGACATGGGTCTCAGATTTCATATTTCCATCTAGTTTGGATCTGTGGAGTTGACTTGTTTTAAGACTTACAGGAAACAGTGCAGCTGAATGGAGTCTGGATGATCTGGGGTGGGGTGGACATTTGGGAGACAGCCTGGCTAAACCAACACCTAGGATCTGGAGACAGGAAAAGCCAGCCTGGTTGGCTTGCAAGATTAGTTTGTTCTAGTATTTAAAGCAAGGGTCTTCAAACTTGGCAAGTTTAAGACTTGTGGACTTCAATTCCCAGAATTCCTGAGCTAATATGACTGGAGAAAGAATTCTGGGAATTCTTGTGAAGTCTACAAGTCTTAAAGCTGTCAAGTTTGAAGATCCCCGGTTTAAAGTATCAGGCTTCAAAGCCAGGAGATTGTGAGTTTGAGTCCTGCCTTAGCCATGAAAGTCAGCTGGGTGACTTTGGTCTACTCACCTCAGTCCAACCCACTTGACAGGGATGTTGTGGGGAAAATAGGAGGAAGATGTATTTGTTATCTTCACCACCTTGAGTCATTTGTAAAAATAATAAAGGCAGGACACAAATAAATGAATAAAAATAATTCATTGTGAAGTCATTTAGACAGGAAATTACAGATACATTATTTTTGGTTAGATTGTGTTTCGAAAGCAGGCAGCTATTTTTTATCACTGAGTTTGACCACTGACCCAGCTGGTCATGCTTCTGAGTCAAGTGAATTGTGATCCATCAAAACTCTGGCAATAATATGTACAATTTTTAGGTTCCACTGTTGTCACTTACAATTCCACTCATATTCAAATGAACTGGAGAAGATCACTGTTGTGGGGGGGGGGGAGGGTGAAGGGTCAACAACATAGCAAACATTTGCATCAGTAAGAAGAGAAGCAAAGGGTAGGATTTAAAAGAAAAGGTTTACACTGATTTATACTTACACTAAAACTACTTATCAAAGTATGGGTATTAATCAACTCCTTAATTCATTATCTGCCTATCCCAATAATTTTAGAATGGCTACCACCTGTCATCACAGATACACCATCATATATTCAATTTCTCTTTAAACTCTCTTCCATTCTCCCCTCCCCTCAGTCATCCATAGCTTCCTTTTTCAAGGTAATCTTTCACATGTCTGATTCAATGAGATGAAATCTATAAAACTTGAACTACATTTTCAAGGTTTTGTCACAAACCATTGTTGCTTTCAAAGAACCTCTGCAAAAGGACTTTGTTTAAGAGAGTCTAAAGTTTGAATACAAATTTAAAGAGGTCTCTGTGGACACCTCTGGAAAGTAACAAGTTATGAAGGGCTAATAATCAAAATTGGGTTGATGGAATGCAGTGTAAAATATGCTGGTTAGGGAATTCTGGGGGTTGAAGTCCACACATCTTAAAAATTGCCAAGTTTGTAAAGGTCCACCAGGCAGCTGCAACTGATCATCCCAGAGATAATGACACCTTTGTACACCACAGTAAGATCGACAGACTCAACATCTAGTATTCAGTCCTGGGCATCTTCACACGCAGGCAGGGAAAAAAAAATCACACGTAATACTTGGAAAGGCTCACTGACAATCCTGGCTTCGATCAGAAACATACAATTTTGATCACACCAATTTTGTGTGGCATGTCAATGGCTGTGCTTCAAAAGGTGGGCAGGACCTGGTTCTCCTGTGGAATGATTTAGGATGTGTGTGTTTCAAAGAGGTGAAATTCGGAGCTCCTGCAAGGCTTTAGGTCCCCAAGTTGGTTCCTGATGATCACAAAAGTGCATAAAACTTAGAGGATTGAAGTGGGGAAGGAGGGAGCAGCTATCCTGGCAAAGTCAAGGGACCGGATGTGGCCTCCATGCCCCTTTCTTAGATAAAGATTCTCCAAAGAGATGAACAGATGGAATGCCAGCAGTTCGATTCTCAAAGGGTCAAAGTTGACTCAGCCTTCCAAGGTCAGTAAAAATGAGGACCTAGGTTGCTGGGCGCTCTGAGCAGTTTACAGTTGACTCTGCTTAGAGATAACAAGCGGTATATAAATCTAAGTGCTATTGCTATTCTTCGCACACCAACTACAGGAGCAACAAATACATTAGGCAACCAAGATGTACGACAGAGGCTGCCACGGACTTCCTGGCCAGAACCCGCAGCTCATGGGAAACAAACAAAATCCGAAGACGACGACATGCAAGTCAGGTCAACTGGGCATCTCCAAAGAGAAATGTTTGCTCAACCGTCCTGAAAGCTGCTTTCAATTTATCTTGCCGGAGCTGCGCTCCAGGCCAGATCGCAAATGACAAACGGAGTTCAGCAGCAACGAAGTCTCAACAGCTGGGCAAAACTCCCGCGGATGCAGCCGGGGAGCCGAGACCGGGAACTCCTCCACTCTCCGCCGTTAACCCCCCAAGCCCTGGGTCCCATCCAAGCTCGCTCGCCCCCCGCGGCTCCAGTTCGGCGACGGCGGGCGAGAGCCAGAGGCGAGAGGGAGGCGCTAGGGCCCCGCCGTGGCCGAGAACCAGGCCGGCCAGGCGGGCGAATCGAGGGGAGGGACCCGTCTTACGGCAGCCCCAGCCGCGGGATCCAACCCTCGCCTAGCAGCCAGCCGCCGGACATCCTCGCCCAGCCGCGCGCCGGTCCTCCCCGGCCATGCAAGGCGCAGCCCCGGCAGGGACAGACGAGCTCCGGGCAGGCGAAGCGGCTCGGCCGGGGCTGCTTTCGGGACGAGCGTGACGGCCGGGGCAAGAGGCTGCGGGACCGGGCGGACGTCCCTCGGAGCGCCTGCCGGAGCTGCTGAGGTCCCCGGGGCGCTCCGGACGCCGAAGGCTGCGGTGCGAGCGGGCGAGGATGGGCTGAGGATGGGCTGGCAGCCTCCGCCGTCGAGGATGCTCTGGACGGGCGCCCTGCTCCTGCTGGCGGCGCTGGGGGGCGCGGGCGGGGCGCGCAGTTGCCCCCTCCAGCTGCGGGGCTGCAAGTGCGTGGGCGAGAGGCCGAAGGGGCTGGCCCCGGCCAGGAAGCGGATCAGCTGCAGCGGCGAGGAGCTGAGGGAGCCGCCGGCGCCGCGCTTGCTGCCCAACGACACCGTCACCCTGTGAGTAGCAGGACGCGTCTTGGGAAGGGGGTGGGAGGGCTGGTGGCCACCGATCCCGGCGCTCCTGGCACTCTGCGCCCGCTCAGAGGCTACCCGCGCAAGCTGAGCCAACCCCCGCTCTTTGCGGCTGTCGAGGCGGATTGCGCGCTCTGCACGTGCCCAGAGGCTTATTGGTGGGAGGAGGGCTTTCCTGTTCTGTAAACCCGGGGTTCGAAGGGAGGAGGGAGCGGGTTTCAGCAGAGCCACCTGCCCCGCCCCGACAGACAGCGCATAGGGTTCAGATCACAATGCCGGCTGCTGGTGGCCGCCGTACAAGGGCAGCGAAGTGGGACGGAGGTTTCCTGAGACCATTCCCCACCCAGTGGATCAGTTGCCAGAGGCGCAGGATGCAGCCTGCAGAAACGCATTGGGCACCTGGGTATATTTGCTCGGCACGTCCTGGTTGTGGGAATCAGGCACTCTAACACGATAGTCCTGTAAACCCGGGGTGCTAATGCGCTTTGCTTGGCTAATAGGTTATGTGAGCCTGTGAGTGGGGTCTTGATTTTGATTTAGGGATTAATACATGGTGAAAATCTATATTTTAAGTAATCTGCTCGGGTGTAGAAAATATTTCTTAGGAAACCACTGCAAGCTCATGGGAAGTGTGCAAAAGAGCTGGAGACTGGCTCAGTTTAGGAGTGGGTTCGAGTATTTATGAATTCGATGCCATTTTATCCCACATTGCCTTAAGCACAGACATTAAGGAGTTTGAACTGGGGGAGATGGCCCAACAGATCGCTGTACACGGGTCTTCGTGTTGAAATACAACAGGTCTGCCTTGAAGTGTTGGCGGAATCCGGTTCTGTGAATCCTAGACATTTGTCTCCCACCCTATCTGGTTCAGGATTTAGGTGAGGGAGGGAACCTGTAATTGAAGAAGTGGAAAGAAGCCAAGGCACCCTTGTATATTTGAAGAGTTCACATAATTAGTCCCAATTTGCATACTTTCATTTTCCATTCCCTTCAACGGTTGGCTGCTGCCCCTCAGTTCTGCCCAAGTGTCTAAAATCTGCCCACTTATTTGTACATCTTTTGAAGTCAATACCAGTAAATCTTACATTTTTATTGAAAGTTTGTTATAGATTATAAAACTCAGTGTAAGTTAATGAAGATGAAAAGCAATGCAAAAAGAAAGAAGAAAAGCAAAAGTACAGGAAAATATTGAAAGAAATAGAAGTGTCTAATTTCTTCGAAACAAATATAAATATAATAACAAAGCTATCATTGTGACTACAAAAGAAAGCTTACTCTTTTCTATAATCCAGCCCTTTTTCCCCCTACTGATCAGAATCACAACTCATACATTCATTTTCTTTCTGTTTTATGCAAAAAGTCTACAAGGAATTTCCACTTAGCTATAAATGTAGATATTGTATTTTTCTCTGTCTAATCAAAGACACTGATGCCATTATGAATGTGTTTCACGGAGATATTTTCCCAGTACAGCAAATGAACATTTGGCAGATTGTTACTCTACGCATGTGCCAAAAGGCTCTGGATAGCTAGCTGCATGTTGCATAGTTAGGGGGAGGGTTGTGGGTGGCTGTGGGGGTCTGAGGTCTGGAGGGGAGACATCTGGGCTGAGTGAAACAGTTTCTAGCCTGGGAAAGGTTACAATGATTACTTGTCATGAATGAATTGGCTTAATAGAATTGGAAACATTGTAGCCCTGGTTTGCATGAAAGGTTTTAGGAAAAACAAAGCTGGTTAGGGAAATGGTAAAATGTTAAATATCTTTTCAGTTCATTATGAGAATTACAGATATAAGAGAAAACAGAAGTGACATATAACACTATTGCTTAATATTAGAACAATCAGTGATACAATTGTAAATATATTTTCTTAGTACTCTGGTGGTGTTGAAAGCCCTTATTTCTCATTGTGTGTAACTGTATTAGATTTTGCCATAAATGTACTAATTAATAAAGTAGAAGGAAAATAAAATGCAACTTGAAGGGGCTGGTGTAAGCGTCCACCAACTTCAATCAGAATAGAGCTGGAGGGGACCTTTGAGATCTTCTAGTCCAACCCCCTGCTCAAATATACCTTTTCAGACAAGTGACTGTCCAGTCTCTTCTTTAAAAAAACCCAATGATTAAGCACCCACAACTTCTGAAAGCAAGCCCTTCTACTGGTTAATTGTCCTAGCTGTTGGGAAGTTTATCCATAATTCCTGGTTGCTTCTCTTTGATTAGTTTCCATCCTTGTCTTGCCTTCTGGTGCCTTGGAAAAATAAATTGATCTTTGTTGCATTTAATAATTGGTCTGTAAAAGAAAAAGGATGCTTTTTCACTTAATCCAGAGCTGGGATTCTGGGGGTTGAGGTCTGGAGGGGAGACATCTGGTCTGGCAAAATGTGGCCCTCCGGATGTTATTCAGCTCCAATTCTTCATTTCTCCCTCTTGGTTGTGCTGGTTTTGTTGGTTGGAAGTTGGAGCTCAACATCTAGAAGGCCACATCCTAATCTAAGCTGGCATGCAGTGGCCTCCTCTCAGGAACACAGGACTCTGCATGTATTCAAGAGGTATTCTGTCACAGTTCCATATGTGCTTTGCTGAAGTTTGGATTCAGTTCCAACTCTGTAGTCTGTTATTTTCTGGAGTGTTTGAGAAAAGTTTAAAAACACTTTTTAAAAACTTAATTTAGCCTTCTGCCCATAAAAATTTGATTTTGCTGGCAAATTTTAATGATGACCCATATCCTGAGTAATTCTTTGACTAGACATGGGCTTGGATGCTAGGATGCTTTTTACCATTTTATGGTGTTTCTATTGTTTATCTTTAATATAATGTATAGAGTTTATTATTTATTTTGGAGTTGATTATAATTTGAAAGAGTTACTGACTAGAATTGGCCAACTCTCATGGCATGTAGTTCAGAAATAAATTAAGGAAATAAATACATGGATAAATTTTCATATATGCAAAATGCAAGATATGTATGTAGTCTGCACATGAGCTAATCCTAACTCATTGGACAATCTCTGCACTATTAGGTAAAGCTCAACACAGAATTTTGAGGGACATTGAGTTATTTCAGCCATGGCTAAGACTTCATTTGAAACTCCACAGTCATAGCCTGACATCTTAAACATTTTATACCACTTCTTCCAATTAAAGGAAATGTGTCTCTCTCTGCTCACCCACCCTTGACCTTTTCCATCTTTTCCCCACATCCACATTTTTTGCACATCCACATCCAAATTCCCACTATGTGCTGGTAACTCTTTGGATAATCCAATGTTGATAAATAATAGGCATTCTGAAAATATTAAAGGTGGTGATCCAAAGTTAATCTCCCCCATTTCTAAACAATCTTGTTTGGCCTCCCTTCTTGTTTGCTACTACAACTCACTACAGATAGTCTTCAATCATTTTGTGACTATTCGAAGTTACCATGGCACTGAAAAAAGTGACTTATGGCCATTTTTCACACTTACAGCATGGTCACATGATCAAAAATGATGGTCACATGATCAAAATTCAGTTGCTGGTTCATATTTATGATCGTTGCAGTTGTCCCAGGGTCACGTGATTCCCCTTTTGCGACCTTCTGACAAGCAAAGTCAATGGGGAAACTAGATTCACTTTACAACAGTATTACTACCTTAAATCTTTCTTTTTTAAAAAAAACAAATTTTATTGGTTTTACAATTAAAAACACATCAACAACATATACACAATTGAAAAAGCAGAAAAGAAAAGAGAGGGAGAGAAAAAAAAGGATGGAAAACAATTAAAAACATTCTCATTTCCGACAGTTTGTAAGATCTTTTCTTCCCTTAATTTATGCCATATACGCACCATTGTCCTTACATGTGTTTGTATATCACTCATATAAGTTTATCTTATTCTTTTTTGACTTGTAATGTGAAATCTACCTTTGTTCTAACCAATTATACCAACTGTTCCAGCTACTATAATATATTGAAGTATCCTTATTTTTTAGTGCTAAGGTTAGTCCATCCATCTCTGCGCAGTTGGAAATTTTTTTGGATAATCATCTCCTCTGTAGGTATATGGGGGTGCTTCCAACCTTGGGCATAAGCTAATCAAACCGCTGTTAGTATATGTATTGTTATATACTTTGCTTTTTTTGATAGTTATTTATCAAAAATCCCTAACAGGAAGGATTCTGGTTTATACTCAGTTCTTTTGTTATATCTTCCAACCAATTTCTGATTTTCTGCCAGTATTTTTGGGCTTCTGTACAGGACCACCACATATGAAAAAAGGTTCCCTCTTTTTTTTTTTTTTGCATTTCCAGCACTTCAGACTCATATTGGGGTACATCTTCGCCAATCTCGAAGGAGGAAGATACCATCTGTAGAACATTTTATAAGCGTTTTCTTTATATACTGCAGATTTTGTAATCTTATTGTTTCTACCCCAGACCTTTTCCCATTCTATTAAGGTGATACTACGACTTACATTCCTACTCCAGGCTATCATATTCCCTTTGACTGTTTCTTCTTCTAATTCTACTTCTAATAAATAATTATAAAATTTAGTTATATTTTTTTTGCCTGGTCCTAATAAAATTTTGTCTAATTGCTGAGGTTTATTGTTAATTCCGAATTTTTTCCTATCCTGTTTGTATCTACTATGGATTTGGAGGTATACCCACTGATCAGTTTTAGATCCCCGCTCTTGCAATTCTTGTCGCAATTTCAAATTTCCTTGTATATCCAATAAATCCTTGTATTTAATCATTTTGTTTGGGTGGATCATCACCTCCATTGTCGATATCCAAATCGGTACTTTTACATAGTGTTTTTTCCGTATTTTTTCCCAGTTAGTTAATAATGAGTCTCTAATTAAGTGTCTATGGAAATATTTCTGACTGACTTTCCCTACATCCCATAAAAAAGCGTGCCATCCCCTCTGCAGATCATGGCCTTCTAAGAATAGAATTATCTTATTAATTAAATTCACCCACTCTTTTAGCCATACTAAAGAGGCAGCAATATAATACAATTCCCAATTTGGAAGTGCCAACCCTCCCCTGCTCTTCAAATCCTGCCTTAAATCTTAAATCAAGTTTATTATAGCTAAAGACCAGAGATCAGAACAAATAAAAATATTCAAGGAATATCCAGTTAAAAATTCTAGAATAATATTATAGATATTATAGTATCATTAGGGCATATGTAATTGACAGATTGGATGCCAAATCATGATTTTAATATAGATTTTATGTGTTATATTATGTTATTTTAAAGTTTTTAATTGGATATTCATTAAGAGTTTTTTTGTTATTGTTCTAATCTATGGTATTTCTAATAAACCTGATATTAACTTAAAAACTATACTGATTCACTTAATAGCTGTGGCAAGAAAGGTCATAAAATCCAGCAAAACTCACTTAACAACTATCTTGCTCAGAAATGGATTTTTTTGGACACTATTGTGATTTGAGAGCAAGCTGTATTCCAGTTTCAATGCCAGCCTAACCACCTTGGGACGAGGAGAGGTAAATCATTGCATTTTAAATGTTTAATGGTGGATCATTCCACTATCTGACAGAGTGTGCCGTCTACAAACGCTAGCGATGTGCCTGAAGCCCTTGGACTGTGCTTAAAGATTATGCTTTTATGAGTTGGCTCCCTCCCTTTTTGAAATCTGAGGATTGTGTATAATCCATGTCCAAAGAACACGATTGTTGCTGCTTTTTGCAAAAATTGGGTAGGCCAGGGAGGGGCGGGCAAGCCTCTTTTCATAATACTCTAACCTTTGTGCCAATTTTCTTTTAATGGAAGAAAGAGAGCTTATGCCAGCAAGTCCCCTTGTGTGCTTATTTTCAGTGCATTTGTAACCTTCAAGGGAAATATTGCAGCTGACTTCTGGCACCAGACGGCAAACTCAGCTTGATGCATGGAAAGTTAATACATTCAGAAGCAAAACTTGGAAAGTTGGGGGAGACATTCCTGACTTTCGCAGCTTGCTAATGAGGCTGCAGGATTCAAACAAGGCTCCAAATTATATAGTGGAATGTTATCACGGAGTCTGTAAAATTGGATCTCAGCTCAACAGGATATCGAGAAGTCTCTTCCTGAAACCAAAAAAAAAAAAGGCTTTCTGTGCCAGATGTGATGTAAAGCTTGCTTAAGAATAGGGTTGCAGCTCAACTCTTGACATTGTTTCTACCCAGAGTTGCATGACCCAGAGCATAGTTAGAAAGCACAGTGCACCCCATCCCCACTTTCAGATGGTCAAATTTAGCTCTCTGATCCTTTTTTTTTTTTCATTGCATCTTTCCAGCAAAAAGGCCTTTCCTGAACTGTTGGGAAAGCTTAGCTCAGTCAAGGAGCATTTCTGCAGGTGAATATCAGAATTGTAAGAGACTTTGGAGGTCTTCTAGTCCAGCCCCTTGCTCAGGCAGGAGACCCTATACCATTCCAGACAAATGGCTGTCCAGTCTCTTCTTAAAAACCTCCAGTGATGAAGCACCCACTATTCCTGAAGGCAAAGCTCTTCCACAGGTTAATTCTTCTCACTGTTAGGAAGTTTCTCCTTAATTCCAAGTTGCTTCACTCCTTGATTAGTTTCCATCCATTGTTTCTTGTTCTTGCCTTCTGGTGCTTTGGAAAATAGGTTGAGACCCCTCTTCTTTGTGGCAGCCCTACAAATATTGGAACACTGCTATCAAGTCATTCTTTCATGAAGGAAAAAGCTGTTTAGCTGCAAGGCTGTATCCCTACTCCAGAATTTGGCTGGTAATTTTTCATGTCTCCCGCCCTTTGTTTTTTGTCTCATTTGCAGAACGATGGAGAATGACTTATCAATTTCTGTTCAGAATGACTTGGGGCCAGCTCTATTGAAAAGTGGCAAAGGATGCTCCTCCTGGCATGTTTTCTGTTACATCCTACCAGCCTCAAGCTTCCCTGGCTGTTCACATTTCTGCATCTGGAAAGCTGTGCTATTACTTTGGGGTTAAATGGAAGTATTGGAAGTCAGGGAGGCTGGAGGGAGAAGTGCGATTATGAAATACAGACAAGTCCCCTATTTACTTTTATCTATCTAATAATTAAATAAGGGCATGAAGACCCAACCTCTATTTCTCTTCTGAAAAATTCATACACACCCTTCCTTTTCTTTCAATCAAAGAAGAACATCCTGGGGGGGGGGGATGCAAGAGATGTTTTTGGCACTACTGTAAAATTCTTTTCCATATCAGAAAGAAGTAAGCCCCATTAAACTCAAGCTGTGTTAGAACATGAGCAGGATGTTCAGGAATTTTAAAAGTCATCAGATAACCAAGTTTGGGTCAGTATTTTAGTTCAGGAAACACAAGTCAAATCAGCTTGTATTGGAATTTGCATAGATTAAATTCCTTCAACATCCCTATAGCTCAGGAATTGTCATTAACATTTTGGACAAAATTAAGCACATAAGATGTATGGGGCTAGGATTTAGACAGTATGCTTCCTTGGTTTTTTGGGTGATGGTGGAATGAGTTATCCCTTGTAGTAAGCCTATTTCAAGAGTTATGTAACAGTCTTGGTGTGTTTTCTACATCAGTTTGAAAGCAAAGGGTGTATCAGGTTTTTGGTATTTAAAATAAAAGGGCTCTGGATGCCACTGAAGAAGGACTCAAAGCCTGCAAGTTCTCCAGTGCCCACCCCTGTCTTTGTTAATAACTTTCAAAAATTTGTAATTATTTTGGGGAAGCTGACAGATCACAGAAGCCATTATACTTGGGCTTGCATTCATTACATCCAAGTATTTCAAGGTGCTTAAGTTAGCTTTTATAGTATATGATTTTTAACCCGTGGGCTGGCTTGGACATTGTTTTGTATTCTTACAGACAGCAGTTTCAATCAAAGATGGCATGTTGAAAGAAGATGGAAGTATGGGAAAAGGAAGAGATATGAAAGGGAAAGGAAAAGGGAAGGGGAGAAGGAAAGGAAAGTGAGGGAAGAAAGGAAAAGGGAGGGAGGGATCAGATCTTTGATTGCTGTTCAAAATTGAGCATGAATTTGTACAGTGTGAGGCCAGTGGCTCTCTTCCTTCTGCGGCATTGTTAGTTCTAGGCTTGTGTTTGCAAGATTTTAGTGTGCTCTTTGAGAACACATCTGCACCTGTATTTCTGCAATCCATATTGTAATATAGTGATCCTAATAATCATTCAGGCTAGATTTTGGAGCCTTTTCTTAAGAAAAGGTGAGATGATTTCCGAAATAATTTATTTAGGCTATGAGTTTTATTATTGCAAAAAAGCTAAGAAGGTTGATTGAAGCATTTCTCAGTAATTCAGCAGCCTTTTTCTAGTGCAAATCAAACAGTTGGTGCACTGTTTTTTGCATCTAAGAAATAGCAATAGCACTTTGACTTATATACCACTTCATAGTGCCTTACGGCCCTCTTTAAGCAGTTTACAGAGTCAGAACTTGCCCCCAACAATCTGGGTCCTCCTTTCACTGACCTGGAAGGCTGAGTCAACCTTGAGCCTGGTAAGGATCGAACTACAGGCTGTGGACAGAGTTAGCCTGCAATTCCACAGGGGTGCAGTGTCGTATGGTTAGAATGCCGTATTGTGGGCTATTTCTACTGCCTTTTGGCTGCCAGCAGTTCAGCAGTTTGATTTTCACTGGCTTAAGTTGACTCAGCCTTCCATCCTTCCGAGGTCAGTAAAATGAGGATCCAGATTGTTGAGGGCAATATGCTGACACTGTAAACCATTTAGATAGGGCTGTAAAGCACTCTAACTTTATCTATCAAACAACCCTATGATGTAACTTAGACTATGAAAAAGGTTAACCAAAGCTAGCTAAATGGGAATTTAAACTAGGAAACCTTGTTCATATGCCAGTATTTTAACCTCGACAGCATACAGATAGTGAGCGGTGTCTGTTGCCTGTTGCTCCAATTGTGCTGAGTTGGCAGGATCTATCTTGGCATTCATTAACAAGATTCTAATCCCCTCCTTTCCTGGCTGACCTCTGTGCTAATAGCTTGATGGAAAAAGTACTATATTCCTAACAAGAGACAGATAGCTGTCTAAGGTCAGAACCAGCCATGTTCCTTCTCATGAAGGAGTTCAAACCTTTTCCAGATGTGGAAATTGTGTGCTGGCCTGATTTTTGCCTGTAGCATGATGGCTCGGAAAAACACATATTTTCTGAGGGGTACAAATGTAGAGGTTGGAAAAAAAGGCATATATAAGATTGCAGTGTATGACTTCTGTTCCAATTTTTCTGACCTCTTTGCTACAATTTATTTTCCTGCTCCAATTTTTTTTCTTCCTGCCTAGTCTCTCCTTGACATGTTTCCATTGTTTTATTCTCATTATTTATTCCCTTACAAGCCTGATTATTCCTCTGTTCCCTACCTAACTTGATTGAGAAGAAGAGTTGTTAATTGACTATCATCAGAATATAGCCAGTTTGGTCTAGCAGTAAAGGAACTTGATTAGAAACCAGGAGACTGTGAGTTCTAGTTCTGTCTTAGCCAGAGAAAGCTAGCTGGGTGACTTTGGGCCAATCACCAGGAGATGTGAATTCTAGTCCCACCTTAAGCATGAAAGCAGCTGACTGATCTTGGGCTAATCACAAGGAGGCAGGGAGTTCTAGTCTCACCTTAGGCAAGAGAACGGATTGGATGACCTTGATGAAATCACCTAGTTCCACCTTAGCTGTGAAAGCCAGCTGGGTGACTTTGGGCCAATGATCAGGAGACTCAGAGTTCTAGTTCCATCATAGGCACAAAAGCCAGCTGGATGACCCTTACCAGGGTTGTTGCAGGGAAAATAGGAGGAAGGAGGAATATGTTTGTTACAAGATAAAGTAATAAGGGCAGAATAAAAATGTAATAAAAACAAATAATTTTTAAAGATTTTCTATTGGGCAGGCATTTGCTTAGTGGTCCTTGAGAGTATCTCTTCTCCATTTTCTGACTGTATGTCCCATACCAACAGTTCTTGCTGACTTGAATCTTTTGATTATTTACTACTAATTTTCTTCAACCCATCTGGAGAAAGAATGGATACTTCTGGAGGTCAAAGTGCTGCAGACTGACTGCAAGCTTTGACAGTTTGACTCAGCCTCCTGTTGCATCAAGCCTCAAGACCAGGGGTCCTCAAACTATGGCCTGGGGGCCAAATATGGCCCACTGAAGCCATTAATCTGGCTCATGGACCATGAGGCTGCCCCACCCACATCACCCCACCTGCCTTCTGGACTCTGAAGAGGCCAAAAATGGGCCCGTTTCTGGCCTCCCCGGCCTTCAGAGAGAGAGGGAGGGAGGGAGGGAGGGAGGGAGGGAGAGAAAGACACACAAACAGAAGTCCCTCTCACACACACCCAGACAGCCACATCCTTTCACTAACCTGCTTTCCACCCCCAGGAGCATAATAAATTAAAGTTTTATTTGTGTGTATTGCTTAATGGGATGCTAAATTGGCCACATCTACCCAGTCACATGACCACCTAGTCACACTCACATAGCTGGTCTGGTCCCCCAAAAGTCTGAGTGACCATGAATTGGCCCCCTGTTTAAAAAGTTTGGGGACCCCTGTTCAAGCGCAACACCTTTTCTTGTCACTGTATCAATGTTCTACTCTGTTACGGAACTCAGCAATTGGTCTTGTAGACCCAAGCTCTTGATTTCTAGCCTAGACAGTGGTCAGAGCTTCCTCTGATGCACAATAGGGAAACTTAACCCTCATGAATCCTAGCCAATTAGGTGTACCCTACCTTGATTCCCTGGGCTCCTGGATTGCTTTGGCAGCTGCCTCCTGCCATAAGGATTAAATCAGATGTGCCATTGGAGATTGATATTCAGAACATTCTATTCCAGTGGTGGCTAACTTTTTTGGGCTTCTGTGCCAAAAATTGTGTGTGTGCTTGCATGCTCGTGCTCGCATGCCAGCACCCAGAAGGCAATGTGCATCCCCCCATGCCTCCTACACATGTGTGTTAGGTGGAAGCAGATAAAAAAACCACCAAAAGATTCGTTGATCCAAGGAAAACAAGGTTTTATTCACATGTCTGCAGAGACGGGTTCCCTCGAGGCATAGAAGGAACACAGAGCAAAATTCAGGCAGCATTTTTATCCCCTCTTACGAGGCCTTGACTCACATTCTTTCTGTTTTGAAATTGATACATGTATTTCGAAGGTCC
>BLBF01000065.1:12836589-12872980 GCA_015471245.1 Laticauda colubrina | reverse complement strand
GCATTGATATACAGTTGCAAACACATAAATGATACATAGTTACAACACTCAACATTCTAAAGCTGGATCAAAAAATTGAAACAATACAGCAAGCACCAGAAAGGAATGAATCAACAACAAAGAAGGCTGAGAAAAGAATGGAAAAAGTGGGGAAAAAGCTGGAAATGGTTGGTCAGCAATTAAGAAATGTGAGTAAAGAAAAGGATGACTCCTTGGTATATCTGGAAATGGATAAGGCCGAAGTATATCAAAGATTCCAAAATATAGCGGAATCTAAAGAAAAGGATTTAGAACAAGCGATGGCAGGAATATTAGCAGACCTATTGAAAAAAGATAAGGACGATATTCTGAAAAAGTTAGACGAAGTATACAGAATGAGCACAAATTATGCAAGACGACATCAACATCCAAAAGAGGTCCATGTGAGATTTGCCAGAAGGAAAGTTGGAGATATTATATATAAAATTTCTAGAGAAGAAACAATTACATTCAAAGGGAAACAAATCTTGGTGCTAAAACAAATCCTCAAAAAAGTGAGAGCGGAGGCGAGATTATAAATATTTAGAATGCCCCAAGCTTGGGAATTTGCATACGTCACCAGCAGATTTTTAGGAAAAAGAAAGGGATAGCAATATATGTGAAAGACGATATGAAAGCAGAGCCAATTTGAATAGACCCCAATGGAAGAATTCTGATGTTACAAATTTGAATTAAATCAATCCTAATTCTACTAGTGGTAATCTATGCCCCTAACGATAACCAAAAAGAATTTTTTAAAAAAATTACATGAGAAATTAGTGGAATTAGATAAAAGGAATATTTGTATCTTGGGAGATTTCAATGCTATTGTGCACCACCAGAAAGATCATAGTAGTGGGGGGGGGGGGGCGGAGAAGAAAAAAAGAGAACTATCAAAAACATGTGAAGAAATGATGATTGAACTAAATTTGATAGACATGTGGAGGAAATTAAACCCTGAGAAAAAGCAATTTACATTTTACTCCAACCCTCACCAATCATGGACACGAACTGATATGGTGTGGATGAATGGTGAATTAGTAAATGAATTAAAAGAGATTGAAATCTTACCAAACAAATGGGCAGATCATAACCTGATCCAGATAGTGTGGAAAGGCAAGAAGAAACCAAGGAAAAGATGGATCTTAAATACACAGTTAATTAAAGAGAAAGAATTTATGAATAAACTTGATGAGGAATTAGACTATTTTTTAAAAGAAAATAATAATGAGGCAACTACGAAACAGAATATTTGGAATACAATGAAGGCAGTAATAAGAGGCATAACGATATCATACACTGCTAAAAGAAATAAAGAAAAATATGCCCAACAAAATAAATTAGAACAAAGAATCAAAGAATTAGAAATTCAGCTGCAAAACACCCCAAAAGATTGCAAATTGAAAAAACAGATGAAAATAACTAAACATAAATTAAATTTAATTGAACAAGAAGGAATGGTCTTGAAGTTAAATATAGCCAGACAGATATTTTTTGAACAGGCCAATGAACCAGGAAGGTGGTTGGCCTATAAACTTAAAAAAGAAAAACAAAAAAGATTGATCTACCTATTAATAGATGAAAACCAGGTTGCTCAACAAGGGATAGAACAGAAAAAAAGAAATTGCATGTAAATTTTTTGAAGATCTTTATAAAAAGAAGGGGGTAAATGAGGATATGATAAACTATTTGGGTCTTACTAAAGATAAAATAATTAAGGAGGAGATGAAGGAAATGTTAATAAGAGATATCACATGGCCCGAGTTAACAGCAGCAATAGAAAACCAAAAGAACAATAAAACCCCAGGACCCGATGGGATACCAGGGGAACTTTATAAAAAAATGGGAGAACAAATAAGACCTCTCATGGTGGAAGTATATAATGTGGTCCTACAAGCAGCAAGAATGCCAGATTCATGGAAGGAGACATTGATATCACTGATTCCAAAAGAAGATTCAGATTTATGAGATCTACAAGACTATAGATCAATTTCCCTGTTAAATACTGATTATAAAATATTTCAATCCATAGCTAATAGACTGAAAAAAATATTGAATGAATATATACATAAAGATCAAAATTGATTTCTATATATTTTATAGCTACTCAATCTATAGCAAACAGATTGAAAAAAATATTGAATGAATATATACATAAAGATCAAAACAGATTTCTTCCAAATAGACAAATCAGGAATAATTTAAGGATCGTATTAAATGTTTTGGAAAAACAAATAGCCCTTGAATTCTTGGATGCACAGAAGGCCTTTGACAATTTAAATTGGCAATTTCTAATTCAACAAATTTACAATATGAATTTAGGCACTAAGTTTGAAAACATCATGACTACAATTTATGATTCACAAAAGGCAAATATTATAATTAATGGAGAATACACGCGCTCAATAAAAATAGAGAAAGGAGTCAGGCAGGGATGTCCATTATCCCCCCTGCTCTTCATATTATCTTTGGAAACATTGCTTACACAAATTAGACAGAACGCAGGAATAAAACGATTAAAAATTAAAAAAGAAGAATATAAACTCCAGTCATTTGTGGATGATATGATTTTTTTCATAGAGGAACCAATTGAAACAGGTCAAGAATTACTGAAAGAGCTAGATCAATTTGGGAAAGTTGCAGGGCTTAAAATCAATAAGGAAAAAATGAAATTAATAACTAAAAATTTAACAGAAAAACAAAAACTAAAATTGGAAAGGATAATGAGATTACAAATAGTAAAAAAAGTTAAACACCAAGGAATTTGGTTGACGGTTCAATGCAAAATTCTAATGGAAAATAATTATAATAAATTATTACAGCAAGTTAAAAAGGATTTAGAGATATGGGTTAAATTGCAAATCTCCTTATTAGGGAGGATTGGCACTATAAAAATGAATATTCTGCCCAAATTTATTTATTTATTCCAAACAATACCAATAAAAATACATAAAAATTACTTCATGGAACTTAACAAGATAATAACGAAATTTATCTGGCAAGGGAAAAAACTGAGGATAAACAAACCTAAAGGCAATGCAAGATATGAAGAGCAAGGGAGGTATGGCACTCCCAAATTGGGAATTATATTATTGTGCAGCCTCCTTACTCTGGTTGAAAGAGTGGGTAAATCTGTCGAATAAAAGGATCTTATTTTTAGAAGGCCACGATTTACAGAGGGGATGGCATGCATTTTTATGGGACATTGGGAAAATTAAGCAGAAGTATTTCCACAAACATATAATTAGAGATTCCTTATTGGCTAATTGGAACAAAAAAAAAAAAACATTACTTAAAAATCCCAATTTGGATCTCAACAATGGAGGTGATGATACATCCAAACAATCTAGCTCTTAATAAAATGATAAAATACAAATATCTTCTTGATGCGCAAGGAACTTTAAAATCATGGCAAGATCTCCAAGAACAGTGGCTGCAAGTAGACTGGTAGGCTTACTTGCAAATTCAAAATAGATATAGCCAGGACAAGAAAAAAATTGGAATTTATACTAAGGCACAACAAATAGATAAAATTTTATTAGGTCCAGATAAAAAAAAAATATTACTAAATTTTATAATTATTTACTAAAGACGGAATTAGAAGATGAAATAGTCAAAGGCAATATGATAGCTTGGAGCAGAAACATAGGATGCAGCATTAAATTATTAGAATGGGAAAAGGTTTGGATAAGGAATAATAAAATTACAAGATCAGCAGCATATAAAGAAAATGCCTGTAAAATGTTTTATCGATGACATCTCTCACCCTTGAGAATAGTGAAAATGTATCCTAACATGAATCCGAATTGTTGGAAATGTAAAAAGAAACAGGGAACATTTTTTCATATGTGGTGGTCCTGTATTGAAGCCCAAAGATACTGGCACAGAATAAAAAAAATGGTTAGAGGAAATAACGGCAGAGCAAATTGAATTAAAACCAGAATTCTTCCTATTGAGGATATTTAATAGACAAATTCCTTATAATATTAAATATATAATACTGCATATTCTTACTGCAGCCAGAATAACTTTTGCACAGTGTTGGAAACAAGCAGCTATTCCAACAGAGGAGATGGTTATATAGAAGATAACAGCCTGTGCAGGGATGGACAAGTTAACCTTAGCACTTAAGGAAAAAGAAAATGAGATTATTATAGAATCTGGGAATGCTGGTATGATTGGATAGAACAAAAATAGAAAATATATCAGTAAATAATGTTAAATGTAAATCATAATTATATATTCTCAATAAGATGTATTTGTAAATGTATCACCAATATTGATAACAAACAAGGAACTATAGACTATCAATAGTAGAATTGTTAGTAGTTGTTTTTTTAATCATTTTTTTTCCATTTCTTTTCTTTCTTCTTCTGTGTGTTGTGTTTGTTTGATGTTTTGGTTTTGTAATCAATAAAGTTTGTTTTAAAAAAAAGTTAGATTTTGTTCTTCAAAGCCCTCTGCTTAAGTTCCTTTTTTGGCATGCCGTGATCTAAGTTATAGCTGAACTTTACACCCTGAAATACCTCATACACACTTAATGAACCATGCATTTGATTAGCAAATGGGTGGATGAAAAGAGGGAGTGATCACATTCAAAGTACGAGATTCACTCCCATGAATCCTCAAGTTATGAATGAATGGGCAGGCTCCATTTCATTTATAACTCAAGGACTACCTGTACTCTTCCTCAAGCAAACAGCTAGATTATTATAAATGCATCTTCATTCAGAAATTTTGCTTAATCTTAGTAGAGACAAAATAATTAGTTTCTTCTTTCTGTCAGCTTGTCTTGAAGCAAATGTATCTGGATATTTTTTCTTTAGGTGGAAGGATGCTTTGTATACAGAAGGTTTTAAATCTAATGTGTGACATCTTTCTTTAAAAATATAGATTAGATATGGCAAATATTTTAGGCTGTGGCTGTGGAGCATGTGTCCATCAAAGGAAGTTTTAGGCTCCTTCTAGGCTAGTTGCATGAAGAACTTCATTTAGCACAAAGTGCTAAATAAATGAAGTGTATTTTCCAAGGGTTCAAAGGTTCTACCAAGAATATTTTCTTCATCCAGACCTGCATATTAAACGTGTTAGGCTGAGAATTTCAAGAGATCCCATCAAATAAAACTTTTTAAAATGGTTAGAATTATAACTAACCATTGCAATAACATATCCTACCTTGCTTTTTGTTTGTTTCGCTTTTCTATTCCTTTTTAAAAACATTTCAATATGTATTGATTTTATTATGTATGCATTTCTATGTCTTTTTTCTTTTGTTTTTCCTCTTTTGCTGTCATAATTTTAAATGCAATATTTTTTTTTAAAAGATCAAAATATTTTTCTTGCTACCACATCCAAATGATCCCAAATAGATTGATGGCGGGATTGGCTAGTCTTCTCTTCACATACAGAACTCTATAGTCTTTAAGCATGTGCTTTTAATTAACAACATCAGAAAGAGCTGAAAAACAGAAGCCCCTCCCTCTCTTTTTCCTCTTTTTTCTTTCAGCTCTATATTCTGCTGTAAGACAAGCCCTCCCCCCTCTTTTTCTTCTGCTTTCAGCTTCATATTTTGCTGTAAGAGAAGCCTCTTCTCCTCTTCCTCCTCCTCTTCCTGTTTTCAGCGTCATATTCTGCTGTAAGAGAAGCCCCCTCTTTCTTTTTCTTCTGCTTTCAGCTCCATGTTCTGTCATCAGGGGTTGTGAGTTGGTAGAAATCAACTTTAGAGGTGGGAGTGGAGATTTCCTGCACTTCTCCGTCCTCCTTTCTGATGAAGAGAAGGCATTCTCTCCACCCCTGTTGCTTTTTAGGGTCAGCTCCAAGGAAGTTTATTGTTTTAGCAGCCCCATTTCTGGAACTGTTATTTATTCAAGTGGATATCAGTACGCTTGCGAAAATAATCATGTGTTTTCCTTTCAGCTTCTTGTTTGAGATTAAAGAAAGAAGGAACATTCCCTAACAAATGAGCTCAGCTGCACGATGGTCTTGTGGTCATTCCTAGAACTCTTGTAGCAGAGCCATACGAGATTTTGTGCCTAGCTATTAAGTGGCATTAGCTTCAATCTGCTGGAAATGGGAGGTGACTCAATGTGAAGAATGTGTTGCTTGCAAGGGATTGACTCAAGGTGAGCAGCAATGCTACATCAGCATCCTTTAGTGGCTCTGATCAAATCTAATCTAATGGCTTGCCTGCCAAATTTGTGGGTGCTCCATCACTGGAGATTTTCAAAAAGAAATTGGACAGTCATTTATCCAGAATGGTATATGGTCTTCTGCTTGAGCAAGGTATTAGACTAGAATACTTCCAAGGTTCCTTCCAAACTATTATTCTACTTTCCAATCTAGGAATGTCCAACCCTCGGTCCGGGGACTGGTACTGGTCCACGGCAGGCCAGAAACTGGGTCACACAAACAGGTGAAGCCCATCCATGGGATGCAGGCAGCACATGAAACCATGCCACCTCTGGTCTGCCGAAAAACCTTTCTCCATAGAACCGGTCCCTGGTTCCCAAAATGTTGAGCCCACAGCTGTTCTAATCCACTACTAGGGGAATGCCCCAAGGGTGCATTTGTTTTAAAAGCAACTGGACTTGCTGATTTTTCTTTAAGATGTTTAGTTTCTCATCCAGGAAGCTTCTTCAGTTCGAACAAATTGGTGGGGAAATCAAGTTAATCAGAACTGAAGAAGGTTCTTGAATGAAATAAAAAAATTATTTTTTAAGAAAAAAAATTCTTAAGTAAATATTAGCAAGTCCAGTTGCCCTTAACATAAAAGTGCCCTTGGGACAGCTATGATCTGGATGAATGAGAGCCTCCATGGACGTTTACCAGAGGAATCCCACTGACCCTTGATTTAGCTGAACAGTTGCTTGGTGACACCTCTCACCTTTAGAATCTTCCGGGGCTTTTCTTCTTTCCTTCTGAGCTCATATGTTACTGTTTGGATTAATAGAGGATGGTTCCTACCAATCCTGAAGTATCTGGTAGGACATTCTATTGGCAATGGCTCCCTTCTTGCTTGCGTGATCACTTCTGTCCTCTGGGATACAACAGATTCTGAGCACCTCTGATGGCCTTTGATGTTTCAAGAGCCTGAAACATCTCTCAGAATCAGCTTGTGGCCCTTCTTCCAGACTAAAGCCCACTTCATGTTCTTTTTGCAGCAGCAAATATAATTTGGAAATGCTAAGCATCTATCTAGATGATTGTTAGTAATATGGTTGTCCCAAGGAGGAGAGCAGAGCAGGGTGAAACAAGCTGACCAAGGCAAAGATTTAATTTTAAATCACTTCTTGGGCAAAAATCCTAGTGAGGTTTTCCATCTTAATGTGGGGCCATGCATTCTAGACAAGTTATTATTAGTTTACTTAATCTGTACACCCCAGAATCTGTGGGCATCAGTTTCCACCAAAGCCCAAACAGTCTCCTATCCCAAACCAAGATGAGCTATTTTGAAAACATAGACTGCACTCAGTGGTGGAAAGAGAGAAAGAACTTTGAATCACAAGAGGGCTGTGTGACTGAAACAGACCTTTCTTACTTTTTTTTACTTCTAATAACAGAATAGGGAGAAGCTGAACTGAGAGAAGTTGTGGTTGCAATAATAAAATGCCTGGGACTCCATCTGGAGTCTAATGTCTCTTCTGAGATATGCTGGGCAAGATTACTAACATTTTGGCCTGATGGCAAGAAGGCCAAGATTCTTTCTAGCACAATAAATAAAGGTGCATCAATTGCAGTTTTCATTGTCATCCTAAAATAGCAGCAGATGAAAGAAACAATATATGAATATCTGAAATTTCTTGCCATATATACTTGTGGCTAAACTAAGAATTTTAGGTTCAAAAATGTTCTCAAGAAATTGAGGTCAGCTTCTCTGCAGGATGGCCTATTTGTGAATATACAGATAGTCCCCAACTTACAACAGTTCATTGAGTGATCTTTGAAGTGACAATGCTGAAAAAAGTAACTTTATGACCATTGCAGCATCCCCACGATTGCACAATTTATATTCAGATGCTTGACAACTGACTCATGTTTGTGAAAGTTACAGTATCGTGGGGTCATGGGATCGCCTTTTGCAACCTTAGATCAAGGTAGAAACCAGATTTACTTACCATGAAAAATGTACCACGATAAGCCAATTGTGAAAATTAAAACATCATAATTTTGAGCATGACTTTATCCATGGTAATGCTTATCAGCAATAATATACAGTATTTTTCCTTTTCTGGCGACTCTGTGTTGATTCCTTCTATTGCTTATTTTTAACATAATGAGTAATCGGTAATGACAGGGTATGGAGAGGGGTCCTCTGTGAAGATTCATTCATATGAAAAATCTGACTAAAACTGCTTAGGTGATGACTGAATCAGAGTAGAGAGCTTGATAGCTGGGCAGACAGTTCCAAGCCAACAGTGCAGAAAAAGATTTCTCTGCTCAGATATATTTGGACAGAGATTGATTGATTGATTGATTGATTGATTGATTTTCTCAAGCAATTATAAGATAACAGGTACAAGTATAAACATAGTTATGAATACATGAAATGGATACATGTAAGAAAAATAAAAAAGAAACAACAGGACAGGAAAGGTAGGCATATTGGTGCACTTATGCACGCCCCCGACAGACCTCTTAGGAAAGGGGTGAGGTCAATAGTAGACAGTCTAAGGTTAAAGTTTTTGGGGTTTGGGGAAGAAACCACAGGTAGAGTATTCCAGACATTGACCACTCTGTTGCTGAAGTCGTATTTCCTGCAATCAAGTTTGGTGTGGTTTATCTTGAGTTTGTATCTATTGTGTGCTTTTGTATTGTTATGGTTGAAGCTGAAACAGGGGTGGGATTTCTACCAGTTTGCACCTATTCATCTATGTTAATATTCTAAGTAGTTCGGAGAACCGGTTGTTAGAAGAAATTATTGGCCTAATCCTGTAAGGAAGGCAGGAAGGAAACATTCTGGTGTTGCTTACAGAAACTGCCTCTCCGTTAACCCTTATTACATTCTTGGTAGGACTAGACTTCCTGTCTCAGGAACGTCTCTGGAGTTTTTTTCCCCTCCTTTGCTGGTACTTTACTTGTGTGTGGTGACCATTCAAAGTTACAATGGCACTAAAAAAAGTGACTTATGACCATTTTTCACACTTACGATTGTTGCAGCATCCCCATAGTCATGAGAAGCCAGGGGAGGAGATGTGTGCCTCGATGTGAGTGATATTGAGTTGGTCACACCCAGCCAATAACCAAGCCACGTCCATCCAGTCACATGACTACCAAGCCACGCCCACCACCTAAGCCCTGCCCACAGAACCAGTTGTTAAAAAATTTGAATCCCACCCCTGAGCTGAAGTATTCATTGACAGATAGGACATTGCAATGTATCATTTTATATACTATACTTAGATCAGACCAAAGGCGGCGTAGTTCTAGGTAGTCTAGGTCTTGAATTTCAAGCCTGGTGGCATAAGGTATTCTGCAACAAGTAGAGGAGAACTATTCTTGTGAAATATTTCTGGACTTTATCAACTGTATTAATATCAGATATATAATGCAAGTTCCAGACTAATCAGCTGTATTCAAGTATTGGTTTAGCAAATGTTTTGTATGCTCTAGTTAGTAGTGTGATATTATCATAGTATAATAATACCCGAGAAAAAGCGATTTAGGATTAGGTTAACAACTCTTAATGCTTCTTTGGCTGTGAAGTTACAATGGGTCTAGCACTTAGATCAATAGAGATGAGTACTCCAAGATCCTTGACAGAGTTTGGATCATCAACAAGGTCTTGACTATTCAGCTTATATTTTATTTTCTGATTTTCTTTTGCCAGTATGTAAGACAGAGGATTTATTTGTTGAAATTTGAAGTTGCCATTTGTTTGACCATTCTGATACATCGTCAAGGTCTTTTTGAAGTGTAGCAGTATTGTCTATGGTGTTGAATAGCTTTACATCATCAGCGAAGAGAATGCAGTTGCTCTTAATATGATCACAGAAGTCATTTATGTAGAGTATGAAGAGAGTTGGTCCTATAACACTTCCCTGGGGGGCACCACTGTTGACAGGCACAGAATTTTATAGGACGCTCCCAATTTTGACCATTTGTTGTCTGTTTGACAATTATACAGGTGTCCAGAGACACCATAAGATTTTAGTTTTAGAAGTAGTTTGTGGTGTACCACTGAATCAAAGGCTTTACAGAAGTCTGTGTAGATTGCGTCTATTGCTTTCCCTTATCAAGTTGTGTAGTCCATATGTTTTTGCAGTGTAAGAGATGCAGATTACAGGATAGCTTTTTCTGAAACCAAATTTTTTATTAGAGAGTAGGTTGTTTGTCTCTAAGTGGAGTATAATGGATTGGTTAATAATTGATTCCATGATTTTACAGGTGACACAGCATAAAGAGATTGGTCTGTAATTTTCAACTAGGCTGGGGTCTCCCTTTTTGAAGATGGGGATGACCATGGCTTGTGACCATAGTTTTGGCATGGAGCTGCTCCTGAAAGATTTTTCAAAGATTATGCTTAGAGGTTCGGCTATGGCAGTGGATAGCTTTTTTAAGAAGTAGGCACATATTCCGTCCAATCCAATAGATAGAGATGGTTTTAGATTGCATAGTGCTTTTTCAACATTGTCTTCTGTAAAATCGATATGTATTAGATCATTGTAGTTGTCTGTGGATCAACTAGGAAATACTGGGCATGATCCATTGCTATTTATAAATACTGAGCCAAAGAATGTATTAAAGAGGTTGGCTTTAATGGTGTCGTTGCAGTCTTTAGCATAAGGTCTTTTCAGGGGTGGGATGGACCTTGAGTCTTTTAGTTTGTTGTTTACAAAATTGGAGAAAGCACAGGTGGAATTGGTACATAGAAGGTTTTCATTTTGTTTCATGTGATAATTGGTGCATTCAGTCTTTATCTGGTGGAATAAATTTTTGTATCAGCTTTTGAAGTTGGCAACATGAGCAGATTTGTTTTTCTGCCAAAATGATTTCTTTTTGGATTGAAGCTTCCTTATTGTTATGGGTAATTTGTTTTTTTCTGGTTTTGGGAGTTGTTATTGGTACGTATACTTTGATAACTCTTTTGACTTCAAGTAAAAATATGTTTTAATGATCTTCAATAGTATTGCATCCAGTGAATAGAGATTGCCAATCAAGAGATGAGAGATCATTGTCTAGAAGATCATAGTTGCCTTTTTTGAAGTTATAGTTGGGGATCCCATCATTATGATGATTTTTGTGTGGACGTATGTTGAGACAAAAGTCAATCATGTTGTGGTCACTTTGGAAAATATTTGTATTCTGTAAATTGAATTCAAACTATTGCAGAAGATGATATCGATGCAGTTGTTAAGTCTAGTATTGTTGGTTACTAGTTGTTCCAGTCCCAGATTTGTTACAGCATTGTAGAAGGTTGCATGCATGGATTCAGTTTTACATTCATTTAGGGTCCAGTTAATATGAGGTAGATTGACATCACCAAGAAAGATAAAAGCATGTGGGCAGGATGCTGCCCATGTTAGTTGTGAATTTAATTTGCTTACATGTTCGATGTCATAATCAGATGCTCTGTAACATAGTAAGAATCGAAATATGATATTTAAGGACAGTTCACAATCTCAGGAAGAGCAAGCTCCTGGGTAACTTGGATGTTTTTTAGATGTAGGGACTTTTTATAGAAGATAGCAACACCACCTCCTCTACGGATTTCACAATCTGATCAGTAAACATCATAGTCTCTTACTGTGGTAATGGAGTCAGGGAGAGATGCGTTGAGCCATGTTTCACAGAAAATTATGATGTCAAATTTAGCCGTATTTAGTAAGAGGAGAAATTCAGGTATTTTATTCACAAGGCTTCTTGCATTGAGTAGCTTGCATTTAAGGCCAGTTGTGATCGGAATAGAGGGAGTTAGAGGCATGCATGCTTAGATTTGAGTGATGTTGGATTGGATGAGGTAGGGTTGGATGCGGAGTTGTGGGTTGTGTGACTTTCTTTTGATGCAATCAGCACAGTAGTCAATGTACAGGTCTTTTTCTCCATTGTCTAGACGTTTTTTGAGTTCTGTTCACAGGAGCAGATTCTTTGCAGTTTGGATAAGTCTGGTCTTGAGCGAAGTTTTTTATGGGTGGTTTTGGATTTTGCAATGGCGTTTATTGTATGAATGAATATACGTTTCCTGGACTCATTTTTGCAAACAACTCTACAAAATCTTGTGGCCACAGAGCCGTCATTGTTTTTGAAGTCAGGGCCATCTCTGGTTATTTCAATGATATCTTCAGGAGAGATATTTGTTCCATGTGAGTTGCTTATGATATCGCAAAGTTTGGTGATGTCGTCTGATTCGTTTGTGTCTTCAAGACCAAATAAGATGGCATTTGGACCTTTCTGATCACATTCCATGGTGTCTCTGATGAGTAAGGGGATATTTGTGGAATTATTTGTTGGGATAGTAATTGTTTGTGGCTGTGGTTTGGTGGTTATTTTTGGTTGTAGTTATGATTGTAGTTGAGGTAGTAGTTGTGGTAGTGTTTTTTGAGTTGGGATTTGATTTGGAGCTGACAGGTAATCATTTATCTGTGCTGTATTTTTTTTTTCAAGAGAGATTGCTTGTATAGTTGTTTCAAAACATGTTGCTGAGCGTTCTATTGAGTGAATGAGTGATTCTATGCTTTCAACTCTGTCAGGCAGGGTACTCTGTTTAGCTTAGGAAAACATTATGGACATAGACAAAGGAATGTATCTGATTCTTTTAGGAGATCAGCTAGCTTTTCTTTGAGTTTAAGCAGGCAGGGTGGGCTTGATTGTCACATAGGTGGCATTTGATGTTAATTTCGCTTTCATTGATGGTTTCAAGACATCTGAAACATGTGCAGGAGTTTGGGAGGTCATTGGTATAGATATTATTCTTGTTGTTTGGTAGTGGAGGGTTTGAAGTTTTTGACTGGCATGGTCAATGACAATAGTAAACTAAACAATTACAATAGCTAGTTAATGTGATAGGTAGACAGTTACTTAATGAATGTTGGTAATTAATAAATGTTAATTGATATGTTAGAGAACAAATCAAAACTCAGGGTCGGTCACCAGAACCAGAGTTTTACTTTTCCAAGCTTTCAGATCATGCTGGCAACTTTGGGAACTTCTCTGTACTGGAATATGTGCTTTGGGCTATTCTATGCATCATGTTTATGTGATGCCTTCCTATTGTTGGTGTATTGATGGCTGGCAATTGGCTGTTGTTTGCTTGTGCTGTCAAGCTCTCAGCTTCTAAGTACTGGAAGTAAATCAGCACTCATGTTAACTAACAACAGGCTTGTTTTGCAGGCTCCAATCATTTCCCTGGCTATCATTGTACCTGCATGGCCAACAATCTTCGTGAAATTGAATGTGTCCTTGTTCATTGCAATGTGAGGCTATCAATTTGGGTCTCCTCATCTGACTGTTCACTTGTGTTCTTACAATCTGGTGATGAGCTTCCTCCAGTATTTAAATTAAATTAAATCCCACCAGTATTTAAAACAATTCCATTCAGTTTCCCCAGACTAGTACTCTTAAGTACTCCCCAAATGTTCAATTGTGTATGAGAAATGGACACTACTTAAAACCAGAATAATTGAAGAAGGTGTGATACGTTAGCTAAAAGTCATAGTGATAGGGTTTGAGCCTCCCATGGTTTGGGTCTCCTGGTATTATTATGTTTTAATTCATAGTGGTAGAAAAGTAGAACCAGTTTGGTCTGGTGGTTAAGACACCAGGCTAGAAACTAGGAAACTATGAGTTTAAGACTTGCCTTTGGCATGAAGCTGTCTGGATGATTTTGGGCCAGTCATTCTCCCATGGCTCATGATGTCAAGCTCAAGCAGCAATCTGGTTGGTCAATTCTTTTTTTATTTTTATTTTTTATTGGTTTTTAAAACAAATATAAACAAACAAAACATAAAAACATCAAGTCATCTTTCATATATATACATATACAGTATGCCAGTTGGTTTACAAATTGTTTTGTGCTTCCATTTTGTAGTCTTCTATTATAATTACATTGTATATAATCTCGTATTTTCAATCAAATATTAAATACATTAATATCATTATTAATCATTTGACAATGCTTTTATTCATTCAAGTTTTCCAAAATGATCATATTTTACTTAATTTGTTTTATGACAATTCATATTATCATCCCAGATCTATCCTGGAATCATTTTGTAGATATAATAAGAAAAGAACACATCTTTATACATTTATTATTTTCTAAGAGTCTATGTATTTCATGACTATATTTTATTGTCTAACCATTGGTAGAATAGATCCCAAATTTTATAAAATTGTTTATCATCTTGTTCTCTAATTTCAAATGTCAATCTACTCATTTCAGCACATTCCAATATTTTCTTAATGATTTCCTCCTGTTATGGTATTTTCTCATTTTTCCAGTTTTTAGCAAATACAATCCTAGCCGCTGTTAATACATTTACAATCAGGTATTTCAATTCTTTACTATATATTTCAGGTAAAACTCCCAATAAAAATATCTCTGGTTTCAAATCTATATTTTTTTTGTCATTTTTTCCAACCACGTGTGGATTTTAGTCCAATATTTTTTAGCGTCTGTACAAGTCCACCACATATGGTAATATGAGCCAGGGTGTCTGATGACATTTCCAACATTTTTCAGATTTATTCTTGAACATTCTTGCTATTCTTGTCGGGAAAATGCCACCTGTAAAACATACAAATTTTCTTTTTATGCTGTTGACATTGTCATTTTATAATTTTGAGACCACAATTTTTGCCATTTCTCTAAATCAATCCCATATCCAAAATTCTTCCCCCAGGCAATCATAGTTTCTTTAACTTGTTCTTCTTCTAGTTTAATTTCTAATAAATATCCATACAATTTTTTAATCACCTTTTCATCAGCACCTGTCAAAATCTTATCTAAGTCCGTCAATTTATCATAGAAATCTTCTGTTTTAGAATCTTTATCATACCTTGAATGTATTTGCGCATATGAAAACCAATTCATCTTTTATGCCTTGTTCCTCTAGTTTTTGTATAGATTTTAGTTCACCCTTTTCATTCAGTATTTCACCATATATAACCGTTTGTTCCTTTTTGTATATTATAGGATAAGAAAATGCTTCAATAGTTGATAGCCAGACTGGAATTTTCAAATAACATTGTCTTTTAATCTTCTCCCAATTTAACCACAGAGACTCCCATATATAATGTCTTCTAAAGTACCCCTGTGTTTTCATTTCTTTATACCATAAAAAAGCATGCCACCCCAACAACAAATCATGTTCTTCTAATGTCAACAATCTAGTATTTCTGAATGTTATTCATTCCTTAACCCACATCAAATTTGTAGCTTGGTAATACAACTCCCAATTAGGCAAACCAAATCCTCCTCTTATTCTGGCATCTTGCAGCAGTTTTAACTTTATTCTCGCTTTCTTACTTTGCCATATATATTTCAACATAATTTTATTTAAATCTTCAAAGTAGTCTTTTCCAAGCCTAATTGGAATTGTTTGAAACAAGTATAACATTCTGGGTAATATATTCATCTTGATTGTTGATATTCTCCCTATTAATGACAGTTGTAGATTTTCCCATTTGGCCAAATCTAGCGCTATCTGCTGTTTAATTTTAATATAATTATAATTATTATCTTTTAGTGTACTGCATCTTGCTGTCAAGTATATCCCCAAGTACTTGATCTTATTTGTGACCTGAATTTTCAATAGGTCTGCCAATTCTTTCCTTTTGTCTTGATAGCATATTCTTTGTCAAGATCTTTGTCCTATCTTTATTTATTTTCAAACCAGCCACTTTTCCATATGTCTCTATCTTTTCTATCAATTTTGATGCTGTTTCTAGTGGGTCTTCTAAGATAAAAAACAGATCGTCTGCAAATGCTTGCAACTTAAATTCTTCCTTTTTAATTTTCATCCCTTTTCTATCCTTTTCTTCTCTAATATTTCTAATATTTCTATTAGAAATATTTAGCACTTCCAAACTTAACACAAACAAGAGAGGTGATAGTGGGCACCTTTATCTTGTTCCTTTTCTTTTTTCAATAGACTCTGTCAGTTCTTCCTCTATCATTACCTTTGCCATCTGCTTATGATATATAGATTCTTTGCTTGAATAAATTTTCTAGCAAAGCCCATCTGTTCTAGCAGTAATAACATGAATTCGCCAATTCACATTATCAAATGCCTTCTGTGCATCTAGAAATATCAGAGCCATTTGTTGTGTGATATGTGATATTCCATGTGTGCCTCATAGTATTCCAAAGTGTCCAAGATTACTCTCATATTATCTTTGATTTGTCTCTTTGGCAGAAATCCATTTTGATCAGGATGGATAAAATTATTTAAATATTTTAAAGTCTTTCTGCCAAAATTGAAGCAAAGATTTTATAACCTGTGTTTAGTAGGGAAATAGGTCTGTAGTTCTTGATGTGTAATGGATCGGTCTCCTCTTTTGCAACAAGTGTAATATAATTCTGACCACGATTTAGGTATCCTCTTCTTTAGCATAACTTCATTCATAACTTCTAGCAATGGAAGGTTCAATGATTCTTGTAATGTTTTATAAAATTCTGCCGGAAGTCCATCTGGGCCTGATGCCTTTCCATTATTTTGCTTCTTAAGTGCTTCAGTTAACTCCATCATTGTTATAATGCTTTCTAACATTGTTTCAATCTCTTTAGGTATCTGGGGTAAATTAGCATTCTGTAAATACTATTTAACTCTTTCCTCATCAATATTCTCTTGTGTGTACAATTTCCCATAATAGTCTCGAATGATTTCCTTCTTCTCTCTACTAGCATAGCATACTTGGCCTTGGTCATCTATTAACTGCAATATTTTCCTTGATTCTTTCTCCTTTCTCAATTTATATGCTAACCATCTACCAGATTTATTTGCATCTTCAAAGTAATTCTGTTTAGCACCTCTAATTGTTTTGTGCTAATTCTTCTTTTTCTATTAGATCCATTTTATGTTTGGTTATATCCATTTTTAACTGAATGCCCTTTTTCTGTGGCATTTTCTGTAGCTCTTTTTCAAGTCCTTTATACTTGTCTTCTAATGCCTTAGAGGCTAATCTTTTCATGGTATTTCTTTTCCTTGTATAGTCTATTATCAAGCCTCTGGCATATACCTTTACTGTATCCCATACATTCTGGATTGAAGTACCTTGTTTTTATTTTCTCCAAAGAAAAAGGCCAATTCTTTCTCCATCCACTGTGTAAAGTCTTTTTCCTTTAGAATAGTATTATTTAACGTCCATCTAGATCTTCTTATTTGTCCTTTTCATTTAATTGTCATCGGTTGGTCAATTCTTGTTACAGCCACTGTACCAACAGTCAGTTGATCTGAAAAAAGTGGACCCTACACTTGTCTGGAAAAATGGAAGGAGGGTAAAGTAGCTATAAGTAATTCCTCTCCTTTGCCATATTGAATTGATGAGGGGCTTTTTTTCCTTTAATAGCTTCATGATTTTTATGGCATTGTAACTGTTTCAATCTAATTTTTATGCTTGATGTTCCATATGTGTATCTATCCAACTATGCACACATTACAGAGTCCATTTGATTTCAGCTGCAAATAATCCTATGTAATGTATGTGAAATGAAGCTGGTGAGTCAAATATCAGCAGGTCTGAGGCCAGAAAGCACCATTATGTCAACATAGATCAGATGTCTCCTAACTCCTTAAAAGGAGATGGGGGTGGGATAAGGGGAAGAAACACAGACTTCTATATAGAACCTGATTTCCCCATACTGTAAGGAAATCCTCTGGGGATGTATGGCTTCTTTCTGACGTACAATAGACTTCTCCAAGTTTACTTGGAGAGCTGTATTCTCTTTTGCTAAGATGTAAAGACAGGCAGGATTTTGCCATGTAGAAGTTTAGTGACCCAAATTCAATGGGCTTGCATTCTCCTTTTTCCCTCCTTCCTTGGAGTGCCAACTGAAAATGCATCTGGTGCATCTGAATCTTTGGAGATGCAGTTGAAGTTTCTTAATTACAGACTAGATTACAGATTAACAGAGTTGGAAGGGACCTTGTAGGTCATCTAGTCCAACCCCTTGCCCAAGAAGGAAACCCTAAACCATTTCTGATGTTTAGGTTTGGCAGTGGATAGTTCTCCTTATGGCTGTTTGAGTCCATACTTTTTTTTTTTACATTAACATAGTTTCTCTTTTAAACAAATTTACATAAACCTCTTCTCTTTTTCTGTGTATACAAGAGTTTTATCAGACAGGTTCAAGCCTCCTAATAGATGCTGGAGAGAGACACCAAAATGCCAAACATGATTTTATACAGGCCCTTTGAAACCTGTTTCTTTGACCTCTGTGTATAACTATCTTCCCTTGTTGGTTTCATCTCCCAGTTATCTCCACTTCTAACTCTACTTGACTCATTGGACTTATAATTGTTGCCTAGGGATGCTTGTCTGTTGCCAAAGTAAATGCTGCCAGTTGCAAGGATCTCTTAAGCTATCTGGATAGTGAGACACAGAATCATAATATAAGATGAAGGAAAGTTGCCATACAAATGGGAAGCTTGGAGGCAATTCTATCCAACCCTACTCTCGGTCTTTCATTTTGCCTATTGACAATATTTGATTATGTGTCCTAATTCCGTTGCTTAGCCATAAGCCCTTCAAAGTGATTCAAGCTTAATGAAACGTCAATAAAAAGGCTTCCCTGTTTTAAAGGACTCTCTGATGCAAAGAACAATGAATGTGGTCAAGATAATTTTTAGTTTGAAAAATAAAAAGCAAGTAAAAAAAACTGCTAGGACAATGTCTCTAAAATGGTCTAAGTTCCAATGTATGTTTGTTTAAGTTAAACCAAAGAAAGCACCATTAAATAAACACATTCTATTTGAAAGGGGGAAGAAAAACTTTTTGCCAGTCTGAACTCTGGAGAGAGGACATTCTGCAAGTTAGGACTGCATGTTGCTGACTTAATTGACTGATTCCTTAATTAATTATTAACTCAATGATTTATTTATCAACACAAGCCATTAATTTTCTAAATCTGGAGCAAGGATTTTTTTTCCCCTTTGGGACAATGTTTACATTCCCTCATATTGGTAAGATTATCAGTGCTTCAAAGTAGACTAAACTTGGAATTTAAAGGTATACAAGCAAATACTATTTGTATTACCATATGAGGTTATTCTAACAGATTTCTGCAAGTCTGAATATAATTTCCCCTCCTTCTAATTTCCCCTCCTTTATTTAATGAGAACTAGGAAAGGTCAAGTCTGAGATACTTTCTCAAGTTACATTTTTGCCTCGGAGTCGGATTTCTTTTGTTTGACCATTGTCTTGGTTATGCTTCTTCCTCTTGTTCCTCAAAGTACTCATTACAAAGTTGAAGGTTGGTCACTTCTGTCCACACACCCATACTTCCTTTTCTTTCTGTTTTCCTCCCTCCTCCCATACCCATGTTCTTCCTGTACCAGGCCAGAAATCACAACTAATGATAACAATGGTCAAGAGTTGACCACCCCAAATTCAGCTTTCTATAATCTAGTAAGAGTGCACATGTGAGAAGCTGAGGTTTTTATTTGAAGAATATCTTGAGTTTGAGCCTTGATTCAAGAGATATCCAGTCCATTCTCAATATCTCTGAAAATTGTATTTCTTGCTTCACTGAATCAATGGATGGATGAAAAATTAGTCTGAATCATTTCTCCAAATGACATCCTTGGCAAGGAAAGATGGGAACAATCTGAGCCTGAACTGGTGCTGAACTGAATCTCAGCCTGAACTGGTGCTGCCTTAGCAAAGGGGAGAGAAGGTCCAGAATTTTCTTTCCAAACTATTGAGAGGCAGATTCCTTTTCCTGACCCTGGCGGAAGATCAGACACAATTACAAGATTACATCTTGGCCAACTGGCTCCTTCCCCTTTTTAGGGAGGTAGTCTGGTTTTTATGGCAGGAACTTGGATGATCCCCAGTATCTAAACATGGAGTAAATCCTCTGTTCCTCCTTAGGAAACTTAACCCCCACTTCCATGTCTTTGGACAAATTTTTGGGCTTTAGAATGTGGCTCACCTATTCCCCCAAAAGTGGGGTTGCTGTTTACTTGGGCAAGTGGAAACAGGGCCATCTTGCCTTGAACTTAAAAGGTTGGCATTTTTTGATAAGCTCTTGCATAGAGATTTCTTGGAAGCCTGAAAGCTTCTATGTTGTTTTGTGAGCATTCATAGAGTCTGATAAAGTTATTACTTTAATACAGTTTTAGACTTTTTCCCTCAACTTCCAGTTTAGATCAAGGAAAAAAGATTGAAGAAAGACCAAGACTGGTCAGCTTCAAGGGATCGGCCTTGTTCCTTGCTTCAGCTTAGAATGACCCAATGATAGAATGCTTGCTTTTAATCAGGTATGGCACTCTTAGTGTGACACACATGGAAATATTTAAGACACCAGCTTCAGGGCCAGAGGAAATTATTAACAAAACAAATAGGAAAAAGAGGATGCTCAACTTTCCTATTGTTCAGACAGGAAATTCCAGGGAACTTGCCAAACAGGATACCTTCTTCTGTCAGCTACCCCAGGACCACCCTTTAAGCTGTGAAGTTGCATTTGGGTTTATGCAGCCCAAGAAACCATCAAATATAGGAAATCTAAAGCTGAGCTTAATTTCACATGTTACCACACTCCATAAAGGATGGTCCAATGTGCCTTTAGTGACAAGTTTTAAGGATTGTGCCAAATACTTAATTTTTCTTGACCTACAACACAACTATTATTCATTTGAGATCTTGGGACACTCAGAAGATGCTTTTCAAGTTGATATCTTCAATATCTGAGACCAAAGCAAATATTACTCATTCTTCCCTTAATTAGTTGTTTATTGGGTGACTTTTAGCTGAAAAGAAAAATAGTATTGTTTCAAATATAATATTTGCAAATTTTATATGGAATGTGTCATATCAGACGTATCAGATGCTGGACTTGTTAAGATGTTGTACTAAGAGTAGAGAGACCCAGGTTTTAATCTCTCCACATACTTTAGCCATTGGAGTTCACTAGCAACTTTGGGCCAGTTCAGTCTTCTAGTGCAATCTACCTCACATAATTGTTGGGGCATTCTCTAAGTTCCTAAATGAAAGGCAGGTTAGAAAACAAATTCATAAATAAATAATGAATTCTGTAACTGCATAATATTTTGAATTTCTGGGGCTTTCCACTGTTTGCTTAACATATGGCATGACTGTGACCTCCCACCTCAATGTTTAAATGGTAGAAAAGAGTGATGAGATGTATGTAGAGAAAGAAGTGTGGGGAAAAAAGAGAAGATTTTTCAGAGAAGGTAGGAACAATAAATAAATCATGAAAACAACCTAGTCTCTGTTCCTTCCAGATGGAGTTCAAAAAAGGACTATTGAACTTCAAGGGATACAGGATTAATGTTGGGGTTTGTACTCTTTGGTTCACTTTTCTTCAAATAGTGAAGAAGACTCCAGATGTGCACGCTTCTTCTCTTGAAATCCCCAGCCAAAACAAAGATGTGTTAGGAAAAAGCACAACAAAGAGTTGCCTTGCAATATCATGAACCAAAGAGGGACAACACCTAGATCTACAGTACCTTGCTTAAAAGATGGCATGGACAGTGATCTCAAAGAAGAAATTCAATTGAACTGAGTTAAACTAGATGGGTGAACTTTTGGATAGTTTCATGCTATACTCAAAAAGCAGCAGACTTACCTACTTAAAGTATCCATTTTTAATCAATGTATACAGTGCTATGTATGCTGACATATGGTTGTAAAACTAGGACTAAACAGAAAAGCAGTAAAGAAGCTGAAAGTTACAAGAACTATGGAATGGCACATACTTGTCATTACATGAATAAAAAAATATGGCCCCATCAACAGACAGAAATGTCACATAATGAAGTGAAATATCTCATGGAAAGGCTAGGCAGTGGTCATCTCATGCAGAATGAATAGATGAAGGCTGGATAACAACAGTTACCAAACATTGGGCTGATGATGTAACTCAGTTCAAAGATGTTAATTGGCAGAAACAGTTTGCAATATGTCAAAGCTGTTGGAAAGCAGCTGAAGAAGACTGTCCTGCAGTGATTGGATTTGGGCTGATAATGATTGCTGTATACGTACAGGTAGTCCTCAACTTACAACAGTTCATTTAGTGACTGTTTAAAGCCCATGTCATAGTGCACCAATGGATGGAAAGAGGATGTAAAACAGAGAAAAACACTTACCATACATTGGTTAAAGCGATGCATCCATTCTGTACTCACTGCCTCCGTTTTGCTTCCTCTCTATCCATCCAGCATCCGTTTATTGACGTTTCATCCGCTCAGAAAGTTTTGAACTGCTCAAAACTTTTGAGCAGAAAATGTATCCAATGCGTCCATTCTGCATCCGCTAGGCATCCACTAGGCATCCGCTAGGATCCGTTCTGCATCCGTTATGCATCCGCTATATCCGCTAGGCATCCGCTGCGCATCCACGCAACTCCATCCACTCCAGCGGTAAACGGACGCAGGGAGGAAGCAGAACGGATGCCTAGTGGATGCAGCACGGAAACAAAGCATTTAAAATGGAAAAAACATTCGCAGAGGGGACCTATCTCGGATATTAAGGATGTCTAGAGGATGCCTAGAGGATGCAAAGGGACACATAGTGGAAAACCTATACTGCCTATAAAAAGGGGGAGCAACTCACCTGGATCTCACTTTCAGACCAGCAGCCCTGCGGTGCAGACCTCTGCAGCCTTCATCTGCCTCTTCCTCTTCCACAGCATCCAGTCATGTCCACCGTGGATTGTAACAAAGTCCTTTTGGCAGCCACCATCATTCTGCAACAGTGCGAAGCCATCTACAGGCTCTGTGAACTCTACTACGGGAAGAAAAGGAGGTGGCCAAGAAGCGTCTGGGTCCGAAGATGGATCGGGAGAAGAGCAGAGTATGGACTGTACAACAAGCTGATGGTGGAGCTCAGGAACAAAGACACTTGTGCATTCCAGAACTTCATGAGGATGCCTCCAGCCATGTTTGATGAAGTTGTGCAGCGGCTGACACCCAGGTTGACCAAGGCAAACACCAACCTCCGGCCCAGCCTGGAACCTGGGCTCAAGGTGGCACTCACTCTGCGCCACCTGGCCTCAGGGACCACCTACAGGAGCATGCAGTACGGCTGGAGGGTGCCACACAACACCATCAGCATTGTGGTCAGAGAAGTGTTACAGGCCATCATCAAAGAATACAAGGAGGAGCTCCTCCAGTGCCCCTCCACTGAAGAAGGATGGAAGAAAGTTGCAGAGCAGTGGTATCAGAGGTGGAACTTTCCACACACCATTGGAGCTATCGATGGCAAGCACATGGCCTGCCAATCTCCAGCCAAGTCGGGGTCCACTTATTTCAACTCCAAGGGCTTCTTCAGCATCATCCTCTTCGCCATGGTCAATGCTGACTACAAGTTCATGTACATCGATGCTTCAGGCAACGGCTCATCTTCAGATGCCCAGGTATACAATGCCAGTCATCTCAAGGAGGAGCTGGAATGCAACCTCATCGTGGGCTTCCCAGTTCCAGACCCCCTGCCCAACGACATGCAAGATGTGCCCTATTTCATCATGGGGGATGATGCCTTCTCCCTCAGAACCTACCTCTTGAAGCCCTACACCTCCAGATGCCTCACCTGTGAAGAGAGGATCTTCAACTACAGGCTGTCCAGGGCAAGGCGGGTGGTGGAGAACGCCTTTGGCATCCTGGCCAACCGGTTCCAGGTACTTCTCACCACCATGCAGCATCGCCCAGAGACCGTGAGGAACATCGTGGAAGCTTGCTGCATCCTGCACAATCTCATGCACATCCACTACCCAGTGTTGCAGAACAGGCTCGTGGACTTCCAACAAGGCAATGGGAACATGGAGCCTGGGGAATGGAGGCAAGGGCAAAACCTGATAGACACTGAGGATGTGCAAGGCCCCAACAGAGCCTCACGTGAAGGGAAGAAGCAGCGCAACCTCCTGAGACACTGGGGCAACTCCCCAGCTGGAGCAGTAGAGTGGCAAGACAGAATGATAGATGCTTAATGGATGCTTCCTTCAGCCTGTCTCATCACACTGATGAGATTGGGCCATGTATGTTGGGTGGGCCTACAATGAACAGGGCATTTAATAAAGAATTGTGTTTATGTTGACATGTGTGGATCAATGATTACATTGTTGTTGATAATAAAGGGGCATAGGTGTGGCACCTGGGAGGATCGACCATACAGTCCCACTATGCTTGCACTGGAGGTTTATCTATCCCACAACTATTACCCATCCCAAAGGTATCCCTGCCCATCCCACTGCTATCCTTACCCATCCCACAGCTATTACCCATTCCACAGGTATCCCTGCTCATCCCACTGCTATCTTAACCCATCCCACAAGTATGCAAAGGCTTAAACCATTTCTAAAAGTTTCCACCAGGACTTTATTAAAAAAAAGAAATGAAGCAAGTGTTTGAATCAAAGATAGACTTTATTAACAACAAGCTATCAAACAAAAATGAGTCTCTGGCACTCCTCTTGGTCACTCAGTCTCAGGGGTGAAGGGTCCAGGTGCTGTGGAGGTGGCTGGTGCTGGAGTGCTTGTCTGAAGTGCCATTGGGGTGCAGCATCAGCATAGTCACCAGCAGAAGCACCACTGCCATAAGCAGCAGCAGCTCCTCCAGAAGCAGAAGCAGCAGAAGCTCCAGCCCCAGAAGAGCGAGCCCGTGCTACAGAAGCCCCAGCAGAACCAGAGTGAGGGCCAGGGGGTGGGATGGTGGCCCTGTCCCGCTTGCCAGGGCTGGCAGCAGATGGCTGAGGCTTTCTGTTCTTCCCCATGGTTGTGGGGTTGCTGGCTATCAGGGAGGCTGTCAGGAAGGCTGGAAGGAAGGCTGGCAGGCAGGCAGGAACCAAGGCTTGCAGGCAGGCAGGAACCAAGGCTGGCAGGAAGGCTGGCAGACAGGCAGGCAGCAAGGCTGGCAGGCAGACTGTCTGGCAGCAAGGCTGGCAGGCAGGCAGACAGCAAGGCTGGCAGGGAGGCTGGCAGCAAGGCTGGCAGCAAGGCTGGCAGGGAGGTTGGCAACTAGGCTGGCAAGGAGGCTGGCAGCAAGGCTGGCAGGCAGGCAGACAGCAAGGCTGAGAGGGAGGCTGGCAGCAAGGCTGGCAGCAAGGCTTGCAGGCAGACGTGCAGGCAGAGCAGGCAAGGCTGTCAATCCATCCAGCAGCAGGTCTTTCCTCTGAATGGTGACCTGCTTTTGAGCTGCTTCCCTTATATCTGCGGGGCTTACGTAATGCATCCTCCCCGCATGCGCAATTAACGCTAGGCATCCGTTAGGCTTCCGCTGTGCATCCGCTGTGCATCCACTGTATCCGTTCCGTGTCCGCTTTGCTGAGGCCCCCCGGAAGCCCTGCAGATGTGTCATCCGCTCTCATCCGCTTCCATCTGCTAGGCTTCCGTTCCGCATCCGCTTTCCATCCGCTCTGCGTCCTCCCCCCGTCCGTTCCTTTCCGTGTTATCTGCTCTGTTTATGCAAATTTTTGCCCCTTTTGAGAGCGGATAACAATGGATGGAACATTTTTCTCGTCCGCTGTGTCCTTTTTACAAATGTTTTGCATCCGTTGGGCAGTGTGACAGGGCCTTAAATTTACAATGGCACTGAAAAAAGTGTCTTATTACCATTGCAGAATCCCAATGGTCATATGATCAAAATTCATACACTTGGCAACTGACTCATATTTATGACAGTTGTAGCGTCCCAGGATGATGAGATCACCGTTTGTGACATTCTAGGATAAGCAAAGTCAATGGGGAAGCAAAGTCAATGAGGAATTTACTTAACAACTGTGGAAAGAAAGGTTGTAAAATGGAACAAAAATCACTTAACAAAAGTCTCACTTAGCAACAGAAATTTTGGACTCAATTATGGTCATAAGGCAAGAACGACTTGTATATTAGCAGCTGAATGCACATGCATCTCTATGCATACAAAGATCCCATGTCTCATATTATGTACTTCCCATTTAAATTGTTTTCTGCTGCATTTCAAGCAAAACTTTTCCAAGGAAGCTACAATAAATTTGAAAACAAAATTAAATGCATTTTAAAAGAAACTGTCAAAAGAATCTCACAACCTAGTATGATATTTCTATATGGATTCATAACTGGCTGATGAACCACACTCAATGTGTAGTTCTCAATGGAACTTCATCTACATGGAGGGAAGTATGCCATGAGGTACCCCAAGGTTCTGTTTTAGGCCCAACACTCTTCAACATCTTCATCAATGATTTGGACAAAGAGATAGATGGGGAACTAATCAAATTTGCAGATGACACCAAGCAGCAGGAATAGCCATCACTCCAGACCAGAGGATAGGCTTAAGATACAGAAGGATCTTGACAGACTTGAACATTGGGTGCTATCTAACAAAATGAAATTCAGTGGTGAAAAAAGTAAGGTTCTACATTTAGGCAAGAAAGACAAAATGCACAGGTATGGTGTATGTAGTACATTGCTCAATAGTAGTAACTGTGAGAGGAATCTTGGAGTCCTAGTGGACAATCATTTAAATATGAGCCAGCAGTGTGCAACAGCTGCCAAAAAAGCCAACACAGTTCAAACAGAGGGATAGAATACCACTTTATAATGTCTTGGTAAGGCCACACTTGGAATACTGCATTCAGTTTTGATTGCCATAATGTAAGAAAGAGTCTAGAAAGAGTGCAGAAAAGATCAACAAAGAAAATTAGGGACTGGAATCTAAAACATAAAAAATGGTTGCTGGAATTGTGTCATGTCTAGCTTAATGAAAAGAAGGACTGGGGTGACATGATAGCAGGTGCTGTCACAAAGAAGATTGGGTCAACGTATTCTCCAAAGCACTTCAAGGCAGGACAAGAAGCAACAGGTGGAAACTAATCAAGAGGAGAAGCAACTTAGAATTAAGGAGAAATTTCCTGACAGAACAATCAGTGGAACAACTTTCCTCCAGAGGTTGTGAATCCTCCAACACTGGAAGTTTTAAGGAGGCTGGATAACCTTGTGTCTGAAATGGTATAGAGTTTTCTGCCAAAGCAGGGGGTTGGCCGAAAAGACCTCCAAGGTCCCTTCCAACTCTGTTATTTTATTCTAAAATATCAGGGGTGGGCAACTATGGCCTATTTACAACCTATGGATTTCAACTCCCAGAATTCCTGAGGCAGTCATAGCTGCCCACCCTTATTCTATATGAAACTAATTTACACAATTATAAGCATTTAAAAGCCATAATTGTATAAAGTTGGACAGATAGAAAGCTGGGCACTGATGGAAAAATGTGGACCTGAGAAAAATAAATTTCCTGCACAATTCATCATAACAACAGGATCCCCAAATATAACTTCAAAAAAGGCAACTATGATATTATAGACAACGATCTCTCATCCCTTGATTGACAATCTCTATTCACTGGATGCAATACTATTGAAGACCATCACAAGATATTTTTACTTGAAGTCAAAAGAGTCATCAAACTATATGTTACAATAACAACTCCCAAAACCAGAAAAAAACAAATTACCCATAACAATAAGGAAGCTTCAATCCAAAAAGAAATCACTTTGGCAGAAAAACAAATCTGGTCACGTTGCCAACTTCAAAAGCCAATACAGAAATTTATGTCACCAAATAAAGACCAAATGCACCAATTATCACATTAAACAAGAGGAAAACCTTCTACACACCAATTCCACCCACACTTTCTACAATTTTGTGAACAAACTAAAAGACTCAAGGATCATCCCACCCTTGAAAGGACCTAATGGTAAAGACTGCAACAATGACACCATTAAACCCAACCTTTTTAACACATTCTTTGGCTCAGTATTTGTAAACAGCAATGGATCATGCCCAGTATTTCCTAGTCGAACCACAGACAACTACAATGATCTAATACATATTGATTTTACAGAAGACTATATTGAAAAAGCACTGCGCAATCTAAAACCATCCCCATCCTCTTCGCTGATGATGTTAAGCTATTCAACACCACAGACAATACTGCTACCCTTCAAAAAGACCTCGACTATGTTTCAGAATGGTCAATCAAATGGCAACTTCAAATCTCAACAAATAAATGCTCTGTCTTACATATTGGCAAAAAAAATCAGAAAATAAAATACTAGCTGAATAGTCAAGATCTTGTTGATGATCCAAACTCTCAAGGACCTTGGAGTATTCATCTCTAATGATCTAAGTGCTAGAGCCCACTGTAACTCATAGCCAAAAAGGCATTAAGAGTTGTTAACCTAATCCTACATAGCTTTTTCTCTGGTAATATCACACTACTAACTAGAACAATGGTTCCCAACCTTATTTTTGCTCCACACCTCTGAAGAAATTTCACTCAAACCTCGCACCCCCTGAAATATATGGTAAATATATGGTAGGATTGAATTATTTAATTATTAAATATATGGTAGGATTGAATCTTTTCAGCTATGTATGTGATGGCCACTAAATAATGACACTTAACTCTAAAATGAAAACAAAGTTAGTCCATTGCAAAAGAAAATAAAAATGCCAACATATAGCCAATATCCTATTATTTACCTGGACTTTTTTTGCACCCCCTGGAATATTGTCTCGCACCCCTAGGGGGTGTGAGCACCCCAGGTTGGGAACCCCTGAACTAGAGCATACAAAACATTTGCTAGGCCAATACTTGAATACAGCTCATCAGTCTGAAACCTGCATTATGTATCTGATATTAATACAGTTGATAAAGTCCAGAAATATTTCACAAGAAGAGTTCTCCACTCCTCTACTTGTTGCAGAATACCTTATGCCACCAGACTTGAAATTCTAGACCTAGATAAACAATAACTACGCCGTCTTTGGTCTGATCTAAGTATAGTATATAAAATTATACATTGTAATGACCTATCTATCAATGAATACTTCAGCTCGGGTGGGATTCAAATTTTTTAACAACTGGTTCTGTGGGTGTGGCTTAGGTGGTGGGTGTGGCTTGGTAGTCATGTGACTCAGTGGACATGGCTTGGTGGTCATGTTATTGGTTGGGTGTGGCCAATTCAATATCACTCACATCGAGGCACACATCTCCTCGCCTGGCTTCTCATGACTGTGGGGATGTTGCAACGGTTATAAGTGTGAAAAATGGTCATAAGTCACTTTTTTCAGTGCCATTGTAACTTTGAATGGTTACTCCACACAAGTAAAGTACCAGCAAAGGAGGGAAAAGAAAACTCCAGAGAAGTTTCAGAGACAGGAAATCTAGTCCTGCCAAGAATGTAATAAGGGTTAACGGAGAGGCAGTTTCTGTAAGCAACACTAGAATATTTCCTTCCTGCCTTCTTACAGGATTAGGCCAGTAATTTCTTCTAACAACCGGTTCTCCAAACTTCTTAGAATGTTAACATAGGTGAATAGGTGCATATTGGTAGAATTCCACCCCTGCTTCAGCTTCAACCGTAAGAATACAAAAGCACACAATAGACACAAACTCAAGCTAAACCACACCAGACTTGATTGCAGGAAATACGACTTCAGCAACAAGAGTGGTCAATGTCTGGAATACTCTACCTGACTCTGTGGTTTCTTCCCCAAACCCCAAAAACTTTAACCTTAGACTGTCTACTATTGACTTCACCCCTTTCCTAAGAGGGTGCGTGCATAAGTGCACCAACGTGCCTACTGTCCCTGTCCTATTGTGTTTTTTTTCTTTTATGTGTCCATTTCATGTATTCATAACTATGTTTATACTTATACCTGTTACCTTATAATCGCCTGACAAAATAAACAAATAAAAATAAAATAAAATTCATCACTGCCTCCTTGACAAGTGCTTTCAAACATCATTCTGACTTTATCATTGTCAAGTCAGGAAGTCAATTCAGAAACAACACAAGGAGAAACATGAAAGAAATTCTCAAGCATTTGAAAGGGCAGGAAAATAGAATGCAGTTTCTATTTTTGCACAGGGAAGAAAACCTTAAGAAAAGTGAAAGATTTTTGTGCAATTGTTAACAGCAGTTGTTTGGGAAACATGTTTGCTACAAGACCTATTCACTTAATGTTTCCATGAAAAGAAGAATCTGAAGTGGATAGTGAGGTCAGGCTATCTAAAGCTCTGCAGCTGTTTGGTGGCCCTCTTTAGTACAAGGCATGCTTGCCAGGGCTAATTGCTCATTAGAAAAGTTTTTTAATGAGAGCTGGAAGAATAGATGGGTGCTTCTTTTCTTATTTTCCTGGCTCCTTTCAGCTGGCAAGTTTTTTGTTTGCTTTGAGTGGAGGTCAAAAGAGGGCTGTTTTTGTGATCTTCCCAACTGTTTACTTTGAGAGCAAGCTTCCTAGTGCTGGGCAAAACCCTGACCTAGGGGGTACTTGAACTGGGCTCCCATACAATGAGGAAACCCAATGGGAAGGGATGGACTAAGTCTCTTGGCAAATGGGGCTTTGCAGATCGTTGTGTGGGATGTCCTAATCCAGAGGCTGTCAACTTTGGTTTATACATGCTGAAAATGAGCATCACACAAGGGAGATGCACAGACAGCATTATCTACAACTTTGGGAGGATAATAAACAAATATATGAAGAAAAGATGCATGTTACAATTGATTTGATTCTGAGACTTCAGTCCTGTTTGAGATCAAGAGGTACTTCCTGTTTTGAGAAAATGTATTTTGAGAAAATGTAGAGTCTTCTTCTTGGGCAAGGGGTTGCACTGGATGAACTACAGGGTCCCTTCCAACTCTGATTATCTGTTATCTGTATTCTGATTAATATTTAGTGTGTTTCCAAGCTGTTATTGGATTGGCCAACCAGCCTTTGAAAATACATGTTTATGCTGCCTAGAACGACTGATTATTCCCTCTGAACTATTGCTTATGACAATTGGATCAGGATGAAAAAAAATGCTTTAAAATGATATGTTATTTATGCAGAACTAACTGTGCAGATATCTTCTGAATTTATCAAACACTGAGATATTTTTCTGACAAATGGCTTTTCTCTGCATATTATAGGCAGAAATATTGAATGTGAATATCTAAAAGGTTTTTTTCTTTAAGATCATGCCTATGTGAACTTAAAGATAAGAAATTGTATGTATTTGTACACACATGTTCATGTGTGTGTACATTTGTGTCCACACACAAACCACTCATATGCTGACAGATTTCTTTTCCTTCTCATTTTGTTTCTTTGGTGTTGGTTCGTTTATCTTTCCAGTTGTGTTCTTTTTAGTTTACATCTGTTTGTTTTTCAATATTTATTATTCCATTTATTAAATTATGCCTTTGTTACTTCCTTTTTGCTAGGTTTTACAAACTTATTTCATTCTGGTAAGAATAGCAGTGATGAAAATCTGTGTCACTCAGCTACACCACAAATATTCCCAGCCAGTAAAATAATGGATTCAGATGAAGGAATAGATGAGATATATGTATAAAAAAATTCCATTAACCAGCTGGTATAGTTTAGATAAGACATTTCTCAGTTTCCTTTAGCCACGGAAAAAGCATTGACACCTGGCCTCAGTTCCCCATTTGTAAATGTTACTATTACCCATGGAACTGAAGTCAACACAAACCCCATAATGTCTGAGAAGTATTATGCAAATTGTGCTTGCAAAGAACTGACATCTAATCATGACTTCATCAGTTTATGTTAGTCTCTGCTGTCTTTCCATTAAACCATCTATCACCACCCAAAAACACATGGACTGACTAATGCAGAAATGAGCAACATTTGAAATTACAATTAATGTGGAAAGGGGAGGGTAGCAATTGGAGCCATTATGTAAAAGTCAGGGGGCATGTCATACACATAATACCATGTTTCTCATATAATAAGGCTGGGTCTTATTTTTTTTTGAGCCCCGAAAAAATGGCTAGGTTGTCTTTTTCGGGGGTGACTTAATTCTCTCCCTTGCATATTCAGGCGGGCAGGCAGCGACGGCTTGGATGTTGACCTCGGCGTTGGTGGGGCACTTCGTATCGCGGTCAATGCAGGAAGCACCATATCCGGGTGTGCAACAAAAGTACTTCCTAATGGCAAGCCCCCCCCCCCACAATTCCCCCCCATTTCGCATGTTTTAATATAGGCCTTAATTGGGGGGGAGGGGCTTAATTTCATTTCATGCCTATAAAACATGCTGGGACTTCCTATTGGGGGAGGCCATATTGTTGGAGAAACAGGGTATTAATAATAATTAAGAAATACAAACACCTGCAAATAGAAATAGAACAATTATGGCAAAAGAAAGAAAAGAGAATAGTAATAGTAATAGGCACCTTAGATGCAATTCCAGAATGACTTGAATGTCATCAGCATTGACAAATTCACCATCGGTCAATTGCAAAAGGCAGCTTTACTTGGAACAGCTTACATTCTGCAACAATATTGTCAAATATCAAAACCTGCCTATTCCAAGTCCTTGGGAAGCACTCAATAGGTGGATAAAAATGCCAAATGCCATCTGAACATCTGGCTGACTGTGTGACAATGCAATATTAATAATAATTACATGCAGGGCTCTCCTTTTTTTCTGAGAAAAGGATGCAATTTAGGCTATTCCAAACTGTGAGTATGACCTATTTGATTGGAAGCTGCATGGCTGATTTGGGGAAATTGTGCTTAAAAAGGTTTTGCAGGCTACAAAAAAAGAGGATTTGGGGTTCTGTATGAAAGTTTAGCTGGTTTATCTATTTTGGAACTATGAATCCATCAGTGAGGACCAAACCTCTCTCCTACCTCTAAGCCTGTATGTATGGACAACACAAGCTACATAACACCTTTCTCTCTTTCTCCAGGATTTTGAACAATAACAAAATAACAACCCTGAAGAATGGCACTTTTTGGGGACTCCATGCTCTTGAAAAGCTGTAAGTACCAATTCTTGCTTTTTCTTTTAAAAAAGCTAGGCTACTAGTGATGCTCTCAAGAATTAGTAACTAAACTGTAGTGAAAGTGAACTTGGAGTGGTTGTGGACACATGTATACGTACACCTGTACCTATGTATCTGTGTGGAAGTCTCGTATGGCCATTGGAATTAGAAGACAAAGTGTTTACAATGGCTAATGTTTTGGTAAAGGAAAAGCAAAATACATTTGAACATAACTGCAAATATTGTCTGGTAGGATTGTAGTACTTGTTTACTGGTGGATCTGCTGGTCTTTATTTGTGTTTGTGGTGTTTTATTGACCACTGCATGTAGGTTGCATGGTGTCTTTCTACTTTGGCCACAGTTAAATACATTAGAATCAGGAGAAGAGTTTTCTGCCTCTTGCTTTATTGAACTTTTTAGAAAATAAACTATATTCACTATATATCCACTATATTCTGCATTCGCTTGAAGTAATTTTGAGTATTTTGGATACATTTTAAGACAAATGGAGCAGATAGACAGAGGAAAAGAATGAAGATGATCAGAAGATAGATAACATAATCCCAGCAGATAGAGATTTCAAGCATCTTTGGAATTGATGGATCTACCAACAGATCCTAAATAAGACACTCCTAGACCAAAGATGATCTTTCAAACTGGTACTTTTCCCAGCTGTCCCAAGTTAAATCTCTTATCTAAATTACTTTTCCTGGAAGCTATTTTCAGCTTTAGTGGATCATCCATTTATTCAAAGGGTTTAGCTGCACCTCTAATGTTACAGGAGAGATTAACCACAGTGGACTCTAGGAAAATTGGGAAAACGCCAGGTCAGATTGTATTTAAAAAAAAACATAAAAAAAGCTTGGACCTTTATTGTTCGATGCTAAACTCCTGAAGGAATGTCAGATATAAGTCATTTTTTAAAAAGGGGGCTTTTCCCTATTCATTTTCTAAGGTTATATAATGGTTATTTGAAAATGGGAAAGGGCCTTACAAGTTGTGTGAGATATAGCCTAATATTCACGTTCAGTGAAGGTTCAAATATTCTGACTGCAACTTTGACCTAAAGATTGAAGAAGACTGTTGTCTATAATGTATACATAGTTTACACACTCATACTGATAAAACAGTATGTAAGACAGTACACACACACTCTCTCTCACACACACACACTTTAATTTATTTGGGGTTGAGTCAGGGCACTGAGTGGAGCTGAGCATTTATACTGGCTAGATGCCCTTCCTCACACTTATGCAGAGTTTGCAGCAGATATTTTCTCCTTGTGCCCTGAGAAACATCTGCTGCCTTAGATTGAACTTGCAACCTTCCAAGTAGGAAGCAAGTGTCTTCACTTCTAGGCCACTGAACTGCTCAATTTTTAAATATATACATGCAAGTTTTGATGTTCCACAAAATCAATTAGAATCACCTAATGTTGTTCATTCTACTTGCTCACCCTTGCTCACCCTCACCTATCTCCTTGAATTCTACTGTTACAGCTGCAGTTGAAGCTTACTGCCACTCTCCTGCTCCTATAGCAGTTCTCTTTAAGGTCCTCCCTCCCCCCCCAAAAAAGGAGAAGAGAAGGAAGTTTAGTTCTTGATTATATCAATTTCTGTTTTGCTCTTGAGGGACCCAGAAACATTCCAAATGAATCAGACCAATAGTTTTAAGAGGAGGCGATCATAAAAAACAACTTTCTCAGATCAACAAAGTCAACTTTCTTATCTGAACAGGCATTCTCTGTCGTAGGAAGAGATTTATACCTTCTTGTCCTTGTCCTCCAAATGTGGGTTTAATCTTTACATAGGCATGTTTGGGATGGGTGAGAAAGAACTCACATCAGAGGGTTTTTGTTTGGAGATGCTGAGTGTAGGCTGAGTCCCCAAATGTATGACTGTGGCTTATTATGCTGCTTAATGAGGCTTGAAAGTATGGCTCTTTCTGGTTTTAGGGTTACATGGAGGAATATTCACTGATATTGAAAAAGGGATGCTTGAAAAATCAGAGCAGGCACAGACAGACTGACTAGTCTGACTCTGACTGGAGAAATGAATTGTTTGGAGCATGATTATCTTTTTTGGATATTCACTTATCTGTACATGTATAAAGTTTATTTCTTGCCTAGAAGTCTAAGGTTAAAGTTTTTGGGGTTTGGGGAAGAAACCACAGAGTCAGGTAGAGTATTCCAAACATTGACCACTCTGTTGCTGAAGTCGTATTTTCTGCAGTCAAGTTTGGTGCAGTTAACCTTGAGTTTGTATCTATTGTGTACTCTTGTATTGTTATGATTGAAGCTGAAGTATTCATTTGCAGGTAGGACATTGCAATGAATGATTTTATATACTATATTTAGATTGGACCGGAGACAGCGTAGTTCTAGATTTTTCTAGGTCTAGAGTTTCAAGTCTGGTGGCATAAGGTATTCTGCAATGAGTAGAGGAGTGGAGAACTCTTCTTGTGAAATATTTCTGGACTTTTTCAATTGTGTTAGTTTCAGCTACATGATATGGGTTCCAGACTGGTGAGCTGTATTTAAGTATAGAATTATTAGAGAGTAGGTTGTTTGTCTCTAAGTGGAGGATAATGGATTGGTTAATAATTGATTCCATGACTTTACAGGTGACACAGCATAAGGAGATTGGGCTGCAATTTTCAACTAGGCTGGGGTCTTCCTTTTTAAAAATGGGGATGACCGTGGCTTGTGACCATAGTTTTGGCAAGGAGCTGGTCCTGAAAGATTTTTAAAAAATTATGCTTAGAGGCTCGGCTATGGCAGTGGATAGCTTTTTTAAGAAGTAGGCACATATTCCATCTGGTCCAATAGATAGAGATGGTTTTAGATTGCGTAGTGTTTTTTCAACATAGTCTTCTGTAAAATCGATATGTATTAGATCATTGTAGTTGTCTGTAGTTCGACTAGGAAGTACTGGGCTTGATCCATTGCTGTTTACAAATATTGAGCCAAAGAATGTGTTAAAGAGGTTTGCTTTGATGGTATCATCGTTGCAGTCTTTGCCATTAGGTGGGATGGACCTTGAGTCTTTTAGTTTGTTATTTACAAAATTGTAGAAAGCATGGGTGGAATTTGTGTGGAGAAGGTTTTCCTCTTGTTTAATGTGGTAATTAGTGCATTCAGTTTTAATCTGGTGGCATAGATTTTTGTAACAGCTTTTGAAGTTGGCAACGGGACCAGATTTGTTTTTTCGCCAAAGTAATCTCTTTGGATTGAAGCTTCCTTATTGTTATGGGTAATCTGTTTTTCCTGATTTTGGGAGTTGTTATTGGTACATATAGTTTGATGGCTCTTTTGATTTCTAGTAAGAATATGTTTTAATGGTCTTCAACAATATTGCATCCAATAGAATAGAATAGAATAGAATAGAATAGAATAGAATAGAATAGAATAGAATAGAATAGAATAGAATAGAATAGAATA
>BLBF01000065.1:12793089-12836579 GCA_015471245.1 Laticauda colubrina | reverse complement strand
TAGAATAGAATAGAATAGAATAGAATAGAATAGAATAGAATAGAATATAGATCTTATATACATTTATACATCTATAAACACACACATATTTATTCATCCTAATTTACATCTTCCAACACTCTTAGTATTATTTGTCTCATGATCACAGATATCCTCTTTATTACAATTTTTTTCAATCTTGAACCCTTCCTTTCTGTCCCCACCAATAGTAAAATCTATTCCAAATTATATAATATTCTGATCCATCCTTATTTTTCATATCTAGTGTTAGCCTATTTCAGTACAAGTCAAAATTTTATTTATTACTTCATCTTCACTTGGAATTTCTTTCTCTTTCCACTTCTGGGCAAATGCCATTCTTGCCGCAGTAATGATGTGTATTATTAAATACAACTCTTCCTTATTGTATTTTTTTGGCATAATTCCGAATAAAAAACATTCTTCCATCATTTCTTCCAACCATTTCCCAATCCTGTGCCAAAACTCTTGTGCTTTTTTACAGCTCTACCATGCATGATAATATGTGCCTCCATCATATGTGCCTCCACTATGCATGATAAAATGTTAAACATTTCCAACATTTTGGGGATTGATTTTTATACATCTTAGCCAGCCGCTGGGGGAAACCATCAGTAAAACATTTTAAATAAATTCTCCTTGTATGGTATGGCAAGCGTAATCTTCTTATTCCTTTCCCATAATGTTTGCCTGGGATCTAATGTTATGCTATACCCAAAAACTCTGGCCCATGTCACCATCGCCTCTTTTACCTGTTCATCTTCCAATTTATATGCCAGTAAATATTTATAGCTTTTCCTAATTAATTTGTCATCTGGCCCCAAGAGAATTTTGTCCAATCCCATTTCTTGCCATTTCTTGCCGATAAATCCCCCATTATTTTTTATCTTTTCCATACCTCGATTGGATTACAAGTATTCCCACCATTCTAAATCCATCCCTTGTTGTTTTAAATCTTGTCTAGATTTTAGTTCTCCAACTTCATTTATAACATAAAATTATAGGTAACAATTTTCCCTTGTTTTAACAAATTTGGAGGTATTATCACCTCTAGAACTGATACCAATTTGGCATTTCTATATATATTTAATTTTTAATTTTATTCCAAATTTTAAATAAAGCTTGCCTAATTCTATGTTTTGGAAGTGATGGTGTGTTTGCCTGACCTATCAGATCATAGGAACATGTGCCATCCTTGCTGCAAATTATGGCCTTCGAAATGCAGTATTCTTTTATTTTTTTTATGTAAAATTTTTATTTTTTAAGACAAACATACACAAACAATACATAAAAAAACATAAAACCATCTTCCATTTTATACATACAGTGTGTCAGTTGGTTTTGAATCTTTTGTGCAATCCTTTCATAATCATTATTCACAATTTATATCAATTTCACATTGTCAAACTAACATGTGCTTATCTATTTATCGATTATTAATCATCCATAACTATGCTATTTATTCCATCAATATTGTATTATGCTGTCATCAATGGTTATATATGTTTACATTATATTTTGTGTCAATCTATTAATCTTCTATAACATAATTATTCTGCTACCTTACCATATATTTTTATCCCACTATTGATAAAACAAATCCCATATCATATAAAATTGCTTGTCTCCTTGTTCTCTGATTTCAAATGTCAATTTACTCATTTCAGCACAGTCCATAATTTTTTTAAATACCTGCACAGGTATTTTGTCGTTTTTCCAATTATTCACAAATACAATTCTGGCCACTGTTGAAACATGTACAATCAAATATTTCAACTCTTTATTGTATATGTCTGGTATGACTCCCAATAAAAAGATCTCTGGTTTAAAGTCTATATGTTGTTTTATTATTTTTTCCAACCATGTGTGGATTTTAGTCCAATATTTCTTTGTGTCCAAACATGTCCACCACATATGGAAATATGAACCGGGTATCTGATGACATTTCCAACATTTATCCAATTTGTTCTTAAACATTCTCACAAGTTTCATCAGTGGTAGGTGCCACTCGTAAAACATCTTATACAAATTGTCTTTATATGCAGTTGACATTGTCATTTTATAATTTTGAGGCCACAATTTTTGCCCAAAATTTTTCCCCGAGCAATCATCATTTCTTTAACTTGTTCCTCCTCCAGTTTACATTCTAATAGATGTCCATAAAGTTTTTAAATTATCTTTTCATCAGTACCTATCAAATTTTTATCTAAATCAGTTGACTTATCATAAATACCTTCTGCTTTGGAGTCTTTATCAAACCTAGATTGTATTTGCAAAAATGAAAACCAGTTCATTTTTACACCTTGTTCTTCCAATGCTTCCATCGATTTAAGTTCACCCTTTTCATTCAATATCTCACCAAACTGTTTGTTCCTTTTTATATATTTAAGGAAAGGCTTCAATAGTTAATATCCATCTTGGAATTTTTAAGTAATATTGTCTTTTTATCTTCTCCCAGTTCAGAAACAATGCCTCTCAAATATAATGTCTTCTAAAATACCCCTGTGTTTTAGTTCCCTTATACCAGAGAAAGGCATGCCATCCCAACAGCAAGTCATGGCCTTCTAAAGTCAATAGTCTACTGTTCCTTAGTGTTATCTATTCCTTTACTCACATCAAACTTGTTGCCTGGTAATATAACTCCCAATTGGGCAAGACAAACCCTCCTCTTATTCTTGCATCTTGTAACAATTTTAATTTTATTCTTTTTTATTTATTTTATTTTTACCCTGCCAAATATATTTCAACACAATTCTATTTAAATCTTCAAAAAACTCTTTCCCTAGTCAAATAGGAATTGTCTGGAATAAATATAAAACTCCAGGCAATATATTCATCTTAATTGTGGATATTCTCCCAATCAATGATAGTTGCAGTTTTACCCATTTTATCAAAACTGTTGCAATCTGCTATTTGAGTTTAACATAGTTATCTTCCTTCAGTGTACTACATCTTGGTGTAATATGTATCCCTAAATATTTAACCTTGTTCGTGACCTGTATTTTTAAAACTTCTTCCAACTCTTTCTTTCGTCTTGCTAACATATTCTTTGTTAATATCTTTGTTTTGTCTTTATTTATTCTCAAACCTGGTACTTTTCCATATTCTTCCATGTTTTCTATTAATTTGAGTGCTGTTTCCAATGGGCCTTCGAATATAAATACTAGGTCATCTGCAAAATCTTGCAATTTATACTCCTCCTTTTTAATTTTCATTCCTTTTGTTGCTTTTTCTTCTCTGATATTCTTATTCAACACTTCCAATGTTAACGCAAACAGCAGAGGCGACAGTGGACAGCCTTGCCTTGTCCCTTTTCTTATATCTATGGATTCTGTTAATTCTCCATTCACCATCACCTTTGCAGTTTGTTCATGGTATATTGTTTCAATGGCTTGAATAATTTTTTTACCAAAGCCCATTGTATCAACTGAAGTAAAATAAATCGCCAACTCACATTGTCAAAGGCTTTTTGTGCATCTAGAAATATCAAGGACATTTGCTTCTCAGGATGTGCTTCATAATATTCCAAAGTATCCAAAATAATTCTCATATTGTCTTTGATTTGTCTCTTTGGCAGAAATCCATTTTGGTCAATATGGATAAAATTATTTGAATATCTTTTTTGTCTTTCTGCCAAAATTGAAGCAAAGATTTTATAGTCTAAGTTTCAATATGGATATAGGTCTATAATTTTTAACTTGCTGCAGGTCTGTACCTTCCTTTGGTATAAGTGTAATGTATGCTTCTGACCATGTTTTTGGTATTCTTTTCTTTAACATAACTTCATTCATAACTTCTAAAAGATAAAAATTCAATATTTCCTGAAAAGTCTTGTAAAATTCCACTGGCAAACCATCTGGACTTGGTGCTTTCCCAACATTCTGTTTTTTTTAAAGCTTCTGTTAATTCCATCATTGTTATATTCCCTTTTAACATTGTTTCAATATTTTTAGGTATCTGAGATAAGTTCGCTTTCTGTAGATATTGCTTAACTTTTTCTTCTTGAATATTCTCTTGAAAGTACAATTTTCTGTCGTAATCTTGTATAATTTTCTCATTTCCATAGCAAACCTGTCCTTTGTTTATTGATTGATGAATCCTTTTTGTTTCTCTTTCCTTTCTCAGGTTGTAAGCTAGCCATCTGCCTGGTTTGTTTGCATCTTCAAAGTAATTCTGATTAGCATTTTTAATTTTTTGTGCTAGTTCCTTTTTCCATTTGTCCCATTTTATATTTAATTATATCCATTTTATTTTTAATGTCTTTTTTTGGTGGGGGCTTTTGCAAGTCTTTTTCCAATCTTTTGTAATCACCGTCTAAAGTTTTGAATGTCTTTTTCTGTTTTCTGTTTCTTCTCCTAGTATATCAAGCCTCTTGTGTAGGCCTTCATCATGTCCTAGAGATTCTGTAAAGGTGTGTCCTCTTTTCTATATTCTTTAAGGAAAAAAGCAAGTTCTTTCTCTATTTTCTGTTGAAAATCTTTTTATTTTAATACCGTATTATTTAAAGTCCATCTAGATCTCCTCTTATATCCTTTCCAAATGACTGACACTGGATTATGATCTTCCCAAGTGCTTGTTTCTATTTCAATATGTCGTACATTAACCAATTATTCTGCTGACATCCATATCATATCTATTCTAGATCAGGATGTATGCCTGTTTGAATAAAAAGTATATTACTTACTTCCTGCATTTCTCTCTCTCCATGTATCTTTTAAATTGAATTCTTCTGTTATTCAAAAAAAAAGGATTTTGGTAGTACCTTTCTAGCTTTCTTTGTTGATTTCTATGTTTTATAGTCCAAGCGGTCATTAATTATTCCATTAAAGTCTCCCATCATACAAATATTAACATAGTCCAATTCAATTATTTTCATGTGTAATTCACTGTAAAATTCTTATTATTATTCGGGGCATAAATTGCAATTAAAAGTGTTTTAACACTGTTGTCCATTATTTCCACCATCAAAATCCTTCCATCATCATTTGTGTTGATTAGTTCTGTTAAAATTGTTTAATATATAATACCACACCTCCTTTTTTGGATTGTGCCATTGATGTAAAAAAAATCCCTATTTTTTCTTGTTTTAGTATATATTCATGTTGTTTTTTAATATGTACCTCTTGTAAACAGATTATGTCAAGTTTTAATTTCTCTAATTTATTAAATGCTTTCCTTCTTTTTGTAGCCAAATTAAATCTATTTATGTTAATTGTAATCAATTTTTTTTCATCCATGTTAAGCTTTATAAAAGGGTTTTATTGCTCTAGTAGATCTCAATTCTTGTTCTCTGGGATCACTGCCTGCTGCACCTTTTTCTTTTTCTTTTTCTTTTTCAAATACTGCTGTACACTCCTCTTAGAATTCAATTAATGACTCTTCCTTTCTTGCTTCTTCCTCCTTTCCTCTGAAATATTCTAAATAGAATAGCTTAGCTTTTTCAACCTGTGTCAGTTCTGTGTCTTTGTTCCTGCCAAGTGAACAAGGGGCCTTCTGGCATCAACCATCTGTAGTTTACTCCTCTTTTACATAACTCTTTAGTCAAAAATAAATATTCTCTTCTCATCTCTCTTACTCTTCTTGGTAAGAAAGAAAATGTGGTTTCAGCACCACATTTTTTTGTCTTTATATTTTAGTGTTTTCTCTCTCACCACCTGGAGTATCTCTGTCTTAATAATCTTCTTATTAAATCTAATGTGAACTTCTCTTGGTAGTCTTTTCCTCATTGCATATTTTGTATAGACACGAAATACTTTGTCCATCCCATCCATCATCTTTTCTTTGGTTGTCTCCAGTGCTTCTGCCAATATTTCTGTCATTATTTCAACAAGGTTTTCACCTTTTCCTTCTTTTATATTTTGAAATCTTAGATAAAATTCTGATTTATCTATTTCCCATCCTAAGGGTTCACATTTACCCTTCTTGACATTGCTCAATCGAATATCAGTATCTCAAATTTTCTTATTTCTTTGTATATCTTCTTCAATTTTTTAAAATCTGTCTTCATATTTCATCATTATCTGTAAAGAATGAGAAAGAAAAAAGAGGAAAAAAGAAAGAAAGAAAGACAAAGGCAAACAGTTGCCATTCCAAAAGAAAAAGGGAAAAAATATTCAGGCACTTGTATACCTTAATCCAATTAGTTGCAATGGTGTATGTGAAAAATAAAAATCAAAAATAAGGAAAAGGAAAAGGGGAAAGAAAAATAGTCAATATATTCCTCTTAATAGACAAAAAGAAAACAAAAAAATAAAAAAATACAGTTCCTGGCTTAAAAAATCAAAATCCAATTTAAAGAAAAGCCTCTAGTGGGAGGGGTTTAGAAAGGGAGGCAAAGGGTAAGAAACAATTCTAATAGAAAACAAGTTTCCGCTGCCAGATATCCAAGACTCTTTGATAAATCAGTTCAGAATTTTTTCAAGGTCACTTCAGTCTTCTTTCTTTCAACTTCAACTCCAGCTTCCAGCTATCTATTCACAGATGGGCACCTGTATAAACAAACTGCCATGTTCATCACTATCTTTTCCAATACAACGCTCAGAGTCCTTGATTGTAACACAAACTAGTGAAAGAAAAGAAAACAATGTATCCAAGCCTCTAGGTGGCAGTGCTACTTATTTTCCTTCACTTTCACTTCCCCCTCATAAATCTAATGCCAGGAACTAAAAAGAAAAATAAAATAAAATATTTTCCCTTTTTTTAAAAAAAGGGAAAAAAATAAATCTTAAATCAAGCAGAAGAATCTTAATCAAAAATAAGAATTTTCAAGAGGATTGTTTAAAAAAAGGAGAAAGAAATTCAAACATAAAAAGATTAAAAAGTACCAGTCCAGTTTAAAGTTAAACAGTTTTGCCAAGTTCAAAATTCCATTAAAAAAACAAGGGGGGGGGGAGAAAAAACGTTCACTTTGGCAATTAATCATGCCGTTTAAACTCTTTTCTCCTCACTTTTAGTTCCACTTTGATTTTTTCAGGGTGTTCTCTTCAAGAAATAATAAGTAAAAGTTCATCTCACCGAACTGATACACTTTCGTCTGATCTCTTCCGTTCTGGAGCTGTCCCAGCTTCAGCAGCTTGAAAGGCTGCCTCTCTGCCACCGGCAAAAAGAGCTTTTCCTGGATAAACCAGAGATCACCATCTCTACGAGATGGTTTAGGTCCATCAGCAGGACGTACCCTTGTCGATCACCATCTCTACGGGATGGTTTAGGTCCATTGGGACCATCCAGGGGCTGAGATATTGATGGTGATCTTGGAGGATCAAGATCGCCCATCGTACCACTGAAATGCCAGCTCCACCCTCCTCCAGTATTATTCTATTTTTTTAATATTATCCAATCTCTAATCCAGGTCAGTGATGCTGCTTGATAGATGATCATCCATTCTGGCAAGGTGAATCCTCCCCTTTCTTTGTCTTCCTGTAGTAGTTTTAATTGGTTCCTCAGCTTTTTTCCTTGCCACACTAAATTGGATGTTATTTGGTTCAGTTCTCTAAAAAAATTGGTTTAGTTTTATGGGCATATTTTGGAACAAAAATAACAATTTTAGTAGGACATTCATTTTGATTGTAAATATCCTACCTGTTAATGAAAGTCTTAAGCTGCCCCATTTTTATAAATCTTCTTTAATTTGTTGGCTTAATTTACCATAGCTGTCTTCTTTGACTGTGGTACATCAAAGTGAAATAGTAATTCCTAGGTATTTATTTATTTTTAGTTATCTGTATATCCATTCTTTTAGCCAGACTTTCCTTTTTGCTTGTCTGTCAAATTTTTGATCAACATTTTAGTTTTGTTCTTATTAATTTTTAAACCTGCAACTGCACCGTATTCCTCTAGCACTTCGTTAAGTTTTGGTCCAGATTGTTCTGGCTCTATGCGAGTGTACATTTTACAATTCTGAATGGGTGCAAGACAACAGCAACAAACATTACAGGAGTCTTAGACTAAAAATAAAAAAAATTCAACCCAAACCTATATCTTTCCATATAATTGATTACACGTACATCAAGGTAAAGCCCCTGTCACACTGCACCAATGGACGGAAAGAGGATGTAAAACGGAGAAAAACACTTCCATCCGTTGGTTAACGCGATGCTTCTGTTCTGTACTCACTGCCTCCATTTTGCTTCCTCTCTATCCGTCCAGCATCCGTCTACTGACGTTTCATCCGCTCAGAGGGTTTTGAGCTGCTAAAAACTTTTGAGCGGAAAATGTATCCAATGCATCCGTTCTGCATCCGCTAGGCATATGGAGGACATCCATTTTGCATCCGTTACGCATCCGCTATATCCGCCAGGCATCTGTTCCGCATCCGCGCAACTCGCATCCACTCGGATGCAGGGAGGAAGCGGAACGGACACGGAACGGACGCGGAACGGACGCACAGCGTTAGTACCACGGACGGAGAAAGGATGAAAGCGGATGCAGCTCGCAAAGAAAGCATTTAAAGCGGAAAAAATGTTCGCAGAGGGGACCTATCTCGGATAATAAGGATGTCTAGAGGATGCCTAGACAATGCAAAAGGACACATAGGGGAAAACCTATACTGCCTATAAAAAGGGGGAGCAACTCACCTGCATCTCACTTTCAGACCAGCAGCCCTGCTGTGCAGACCTCTGCAGCCTTCATCTGCCTCTTCCTCTTCCACAGCATCCAGTCATGTCCACCATGGATCATAACAAACTTCTTTTGGTAGCCACCATTATTCTGCAACAGTGCGAAGCCATCTAAAGGCTCTGTGAACTCTACTACGGGAAGAAAAGGAGGCGGCCAAGAAGTGTCTGGTTATGAAGATGGTTCGCCAGAAGAGCAGAGGACGGACTGTACAACAAGCTTATGGTGGAGCTCAGGAACGAAGACACTCGTGCATTCCAGAACTTCATGAGGATGCCTCCAGCCATGTTTGATGAAGTTGTGCAGCGGCTGACACCCAGGTTGACCAAGCAGAGCACCAACTTCTGGCCCAGCCTCGACCCTGGGCTCAAGGTGGCCTCAGGGACCACCTACAGGAGCATGCAGTATGGCTGGAGGGTGCCACATAACACCATCAGCATTGTGGTCAGAGAAGTGGTGCAGGCCATCATCGAAGAATACCTGGAGGAGCTCCTCCAGTGCCCCTCCACTGAAGAAGGATGGAAGAAAGTTGCAGAGCAGTGGTATCAGAAGTGGAACTTCCCCCACACCGTTGGAGCCATAGAGGGCAAGCACATGGCCTGCAAAGCGCCAGCCAAGTCCGGGTCCACTTATTTCAACTACAAGGGCTTCTTCAGCATCATCCTCTTCACTATGGTCGATACTGACGACAAGTTCATGTACATCGATGCTTCAGGCAACGGCTCATGTTCAGATGCCCAGGTATACAACGCCAGTGACCTCAAGGAGGGGCTGGAATGCAACCTCATCATGGACTTCCCAGATCCAGACCCCCTGCCCAACGACACGCAAGATGTGCCCTACTTCATCGTGGGGGATGATGCCTTCTTCCTCACAACCTACCTCATGAAGCCCTACACTTCCAGACTCCTCACCCGTGAAGAGAGGATCTTCAACTGCAGGCTGTCCAGGGCAAGGCGGGTGGTGGAGAATGCCTTTGGCATCCTGGCCAACAGGTTCCAGGTACTTCTCACCACCATGCAGCATCGCCCAGAGACCGTGAGGAGGATCGTGGAAGCTTGCTGCATCCTGCACAATCTCATGTGCACCCGCTACCCAGTCTTGCAGAACAGGCTCGTGGACCTCCAGCAAGGCAATGGGGACATGGAGCCTGGGGAATGGAGGCAAGGGCAAAACCTGATAGACACTGAGGATGTGCAAGGCCCCAACAGAGCCTCACGTGAAGGAAAGAAGCAGCGCAACCTCCTGAAACACTGGTGCAACTCCCCAGCTGGAGCAGTGGAGTGGCAAGACAGGATGATAGATGATTAATGGATGCTTCCTTCAGCCTGTCTCATCACACGGATGAGATTGGGCCATGTATGTTGGGTGGGCCTACAATGAACAGGGCATTTAATAAAGAGTTGTGTTTATGTTGACATGTGTGGATCAATGCTTCCTTTGTTATTGATAATGAAGGGCCATAGGTGTGGCACCTGGGAGGGTGGACCATACAGTCCCACTATGCTTGCACTGGAGGTTTATCTATCCCACAGCTATTACCCATCCCAAAGGTATCCCTGCCCACCCCACTGCTATCCTTTCCCATACCACAAACATGCAAAGGCTTAAACCATTTCTAAAAGTTTCCACCAAGACTTTATTTAATAAAATAAATGAAGCAAGTGTGTGAAGCAAAGATAAACTTTATTAATCACAAGCTGTAAAAGAAAAATGACCCAAGTCAAGTGTCCAAATAAGGCTACAGGTAGCCACCCAGTCTCTGGCACTCCTCTTGGTCACTCAGAGGTGTGCCCAGTCTCAGGGGTGAAGGGTCCAGGTGCTGTGGAGGTGGCTGGTGCTGGAGTGCTGGTCTGAAGCACCACTGGGGTGCCTGGCCCCGAAAGGACAACAGGTGATGGTGTGTTGAGGAAGCTCTCGGACAGCTGGCTCAGCCCCATGATGTTGAGAGCTCCTTCCTCCATGCCATGTGGTGTCAGCCCCAGTACCGAGGACAGATGTACTGAGGCCGGGCTTGGCTGTGGGGTGGAGGAAGGAGCAGTGTAGTGGGACTGTCTGGTCTGCAGCTGGGTGAGGACTGGTGAGGACTGGTGGCATCGGTGGCGTGGGTGGCATTGCTGTCATCGGTGGGATCATTGGCGTGGGTGGCATCGGTGGCATCGGTTGAACCGGTGGCAATGGTGTCGCCCGATGACTCTGTGCCTGGACTGGGAAGGGCTGCTGCCTGTGCTGCTGGACCTCCTGGTATCCGTAGCCCTGGTAAGTGAGGAACTGTGGGAAGCCTTGGAATGGGAGGGACATCACCTGGGGTGGAGGAGCAGACCTGGACTGGGTGGGAGCAGGTGCCTCTGGGTCTGGAGGGTTGTGAAGCAGCTCGGTGATCTGGTCCTTCACCACCTGGTACTGGGGTTCCGCCATGTCCGTGAGGGTCTGGTTCACATAGGTGAGGAAGGACTTGCGGTTGGAGGATGAGGAGTCGGTGTGTACCAGCTGAGAGAGGAGATCTATGCTGCTCCTGATGGTATCTCTTATCTCCAGCAGGACAGTTTGGCTCTGCCTCTCCTGTCTGGCTCTCTGCCTTTCTGTGGAGGTGGAGCTGTGGGTGGATGCGTGTAGGGCTGTGGTGGAAGTGCCATCTCCTTTCTTCCACTCCACCAGGGAATCCTCTACGTGCTCCACCACGGTTAAAACACCTGTCCATGGGTTCTCTGCCGTGGCACGCTCCACAGAAACCTGCCTGGAGACAGGAACTGACTCTCGGCCGGAAGAGGACTGGCTCTCAGCAGGCTGCCGGAGAAAGAGTGTCGTGAGAGGGGCTGCTGCTGCTGCTGCTCCTCGGTGGCGGATCTCACCCTCCAGGAAGCTGCACCTGGCCATGACATAGGTCTCTCTGTCCGTCAGAGACCGTGGCCTGGCCAGATTTCTTGAGGTGCAGCTTCCCATACCAGGTGTGCATATGTTTCCACCAGCCGAGGAGCACCTCCGATGTGTAGACCAGACTCTCCGCCTTCTCTCTCCAAGCAGCCTGCTTCCTTTTGGTGTCCCTGTACAGCCGGTGTCCCTTCCACCACAGATAGTCATTCTCTCTCAGCCACTCCAGCACCTCATCCTTGTGTTCCTCCTCAATGGAGTATTGCCTCCTCTCCCGTTCCCGCATATGCCTCTTCCTCCCTTTGCCAGGACCAGATGGGCCCTCATCAGAGGGGCTTCCAGTTTGTAGGGGCTACTCCTCCACACCACCACCAGCAGCAGCAGCAGCAGCAGCAGCAGGATCATCATGATCATCATCATCATCAGCAGCAGCAGCAGCAGCAGCAGCAGCATCACCAGCAGGATCATAATCATCATCATCAGCAGCAGCAGCAGCAGCAGCAGCACGAGCAGGACCAGCAGGACAAGCAGGACGAGCAAGACCAGGAGCACGAGCAGGACGAGCAGGACGAGCAAGTCCAGGAGCATGAGCAGGACCAGCAGGACCAGCAGGATGAGGAGCAGCTTCAGCAGAGTAAGCACCAGCAGAAGCACCACCTCCAGGAGCAGCATCAGCAGAGTAAGCACCACCAGAAGCACCACCACCAGAAGCAGCCTCAGCAGAGTAAGCACCAACAGAAGCACCACCGCCAGAAGCAGCCTCAGCAGAGTAAGCACGAGCAGAAGCACCACCGCCAGAAGCAGCATCATCAGCTCCTCCAGAAGTGGAAGCAGAAGAAGCCCCAGCCACAGAAGAGCGAGCCTGTGCTACAGAAGCCCCAGCAGAAGCAGAGTGAGGGCCAGGGGGCGGGAGGGTGGCCCTGTCCCTCTTGCCAGGGCTGGCAGCTGAGGCTTCCTCTTTTTCCCCATATTTGTGGGATTGCTGGCTAGCAGGGAGGCTGGCAGGGAGGCTGGCAGGCAGGCAGGCACCAAGGCTTGCAGGCAGCAAGGCTGACAGGGAGGCAGGCAGGCAGGCTGGCACCAAGGCTGGCAGGGAGGCAGGCACCAAGGCAGGCAGCAAGGCTGACAGGGAGGCAGGCACCAAGGCTGGCAGCAAGGCTGGCAGGGAGGCTGGCAGCAAGGCTGGCAGGGAGGCAGGCACCAAGGCAGGCAGCAAGGCTGGCAGGGAGGCAGGCACCAAAGCAGGCAGCAAGGCAGGCAGCAAGGATGGCAGGATGGCAGGCAGCAAGGCAGGCAGGCAAGGCACTCAATGCGTCTGGCAGCAGGTCTTTCCTCAGAATGGTGACATGCTTCCGAGCTGCTTCCCTTTATATCCACGGGGCTGACGCAATAAATCCCCCCCGCATGTGCAATTAACGCAAGGCATCCTCTAGGCTTCCGCTGTGCATCCGCTAGGCTTCCGCTCTGCATCCGCTTCATCCGCTAGGCATCCAATGTGCATCCGCTTCATCCGCTCGGCGTCCGTTCTGCATCCGCTGTATCCGTTCCGCGTCCGCTTTGCTGAGGTTCCCCGGAAGCCTAGCAGATGTGCCATCCACTCCCATCCGCTTCCATCTGCTGGGCTTCCGTTCCGCATCCGCTTTCCATCCGCCCTGCGTCCTCTCCGCGTCCGTTCCTTTCCGTGTTATCCGCTCTGGTTATGCAAATTTTTGCCCCTTTTGAGAGCGGATAACGACGGATGGAACATTTTTCTCGTCTGCTGTGTCCTTTTTACAAACGTTTTGCATCCGTTGGGCAGTGTGACAGGGCCTTAAGTTAGATCGGTTTCACAACAGCCCTGAAGCCATTTTGGAGCATCTTCAGGACTGCCACAGCAACAGTGGTGGATTCAAAAAATTTTACCACTGGTTCTGGCATGGCTTGGTGGGCGTGGCTGGGTGGGTGTAGCTTTTTTTGCTTGTTTGCCACCCCCACCCATTTTGGGGAGCTTCCTGGCCTCCGAGGAGCCTCTGCGGGGTGTTTTTGCTCCCCTAAGGCTCCTCTGGAGCTCTCGAAGGCAAAAAATGGAGGGGGGGCTGAGCTCCTCCCTCCATTTTTTGCCTTCCTGGGCCTCAGCAAGGGGAATCCCAGCACAGCTGATCTATGCACAGCTGATTGTTGGGAGGGAAAAAAAAATACCTTAGGTGAATGTCAGGCAGGCAAGTAAGTGAGCATCAGGTGGGAGGGTGACCGCATCAGGGGCGTGGCCAGCCAGAACTTATTACTGGTTCAGCGACCCATGCCAAATTCTTGCTACCAGTTTGCCCAATCTGGTGCGAACTGGTTGAATACCACCACTGCACAGCAAAGTTGAGGAAACCTAGGTCTCGGAGTTTGGTTGCATTGGATCTGTTACTTGGAACTCTGATACCCGTACCTATAATATCTTTCCATATAATTGATTACATGTTCATCAAGGTTAATTAGATCAGTTTCACAACAGCATACTTGCTAAGGCACATCCTTATGAATAGCAAGCAAGCTATTTTAGTTGCTAAGAATTTTGCTCCTATGTATGAACTAAGCAAGAACTGTCCCTCTGCACTGAATTATATGTCACCATAATTGCAATTCTAGTCATGTCTGCTTGCTTTTGGGAACTTTGCATGGACGTGTACATGATTCCAAATAGAGAGGATGGCTTCCATAAACAGATCATAGCCCACTGGTTTAAAAAAGGAGTAGGGACAAACAGACATTTCTAAGTCTAATGGTAGATTCAGGGGAATAAATGTCAGTAAGGGCTGAAGTCCAAACTTGGGGCATTGAGTCACAACAGGAAAGGATAAACTTGCCCAAGAGAGATGCAGGATAAGTACAAAACAAAATGATACCCTTTCTCCCTCTCCCTTACTCTCTCTCTCTCTCCCCCCCCCCCCCCCCCCTCTATTCAAGATTCAGTATGTTGATCACATGAACAATAAGACAAGGAGAAAAACCCAGATGGGAAGAAGAAATTGCTTGATACAATTGCAGTGAAGTTCCTAGTTTGCAGTCTACATGGAATGACCCTAAGGGTAGGGACCTTTTTTTCTCTGCTAAAACTATGAAGCTAAGAGTATTTAATGTTCCTTCCTTTTTCTTCTCCTCCTTTTGTTTTTCTTCTTTGTAGATCAGGGTTATCTTCATTCCTTGAGACTGGAACAAAGCACTCATTAATGGCAAGGGATTACAGCTTGCCCAACAGGGAAGCTGCTCCAGAGGAGGGTAGTTGTTTAGAGTTTCTGACTTTTCCTGGGCTTTCACAGGAAAGTCTTAGCAATGTGGAACTCTCTATCAACTCCCCTGATTTTTGCTAATGGAAGAGAAGCCCCACCCCAATTTTGATGTGGCTCCCGCCAACTTTTGTATTTGCTCAGGCAATGCTTGAACTTGACCCTTTGCATCCCCTTCTCCAATGGTGTCTTCTTGTTGTTATTGTAATTCTTTTCCTTCCAGTCTAAAAAACTGTATCTAATTGGATTGGACCCCTGGGCACACAAACTCTCTTTAAAGTTTCATTGGTTAGTGAGTTCTGAACAAACAGCCCACCCCATCCCAGTCTGCTCCAGATGGCATTAACCTCATGGTCACCTCTGGAATGTTCAAATTATGCTGGGAGACCAGAGCTGTCAGTCAAGGGGTATTGCTATTACATCTTACACTACCCATCCCCACCCTGGCTTGTGGCTTGGATAGGATGATGGTGAAGTTCTGGGGTGTGGTAGTGGGCAGAATGGCAGGAGCCACAATTAGTAATTGCTTCTGGTGTGTATGTGAGAGAGAGAGAGGGGAGAGAGAGGGGGGGGAGGGAGGGAGGGAGGGAGGGAGGGAGAGAGAGAGAGAGAGAGAGAGAGAGAGAGAGAGAGAGAGAGAGAGAGAGAGAACAAGAACTGCAGAGAGAAAAGTTTGGAGATTAATACAAAATTAATTAATACAAAAAATTAATAACAATTAATTAATTAATTAAAAAATTAATAACAAAAACTGAAGAGATATCTCAAGATAAAAGCATGTACTCAATCCCACTCTTCCCTTTCAGGGTAATTTGCATTATGCAGAATAGAATAAACAATACTAAGTTGATGGATGTATCATTTTTTCCCTTGTGCTGCAATATTTCTTAACCATCCGAAGAAGAATATATATGTCTTTAGGCATTTTCTGACCAGTGATAAAATTAAGTAAATTTAGAAAGGGGGAAGGGGATGGCAACATATTTTTGGACTTTCCCCATTTTACCACATTAATGGCAGCAACCTGGTGCAGAGCCACAACTTCTGCCTCCCTGATTCAGACTGTAAACAGCCTGTAAACAGACCTCTTTAGATAACCACCTGTTTGATTTCCCAAAGCAGTTAGGAAAGTGGGCAGATGGGATGTTAAGAAAAGGGGGTGCCATCCAGGTTGTGATGGGCAGATGGATATATGGCAGGAAGCAAAAATCAGGCTTCTTCCAGCTTTGTGAACATCAAGTTGGTCCCCACCTTTAGGCTTTTTATTCCAGGAACCAGGAAGCAGAACGTCAGAAGGCTTTGGGCTCCTTCTGAAGTTGAAGAGCTGATACTCTACCTCCTCTCAATCATAACTTTAAAAAAGACCTTGTTTTTAAATTTATGTTTAATTATTTTAAATGACCTTTGTATATTGTTTTCATTGTTGGTTTTATTGTATGCCACCCAGAGTCACTTTGAGTGAGGTGGGTGGCCATATAAATTTGATGACTGGATGAATGAATGAATGAATGAATGACTTGATCGTGGTGAGAAGACAGATATGGAATGTATCACTGAAACCTAGGTAAAAAGACTTGTTTCCTTGTGTATAACCCTCCCTTTCCTGGCCAAATTCTGCTATTATTGTAAGGTATGAAGGTATTTCTAGCAGATTTTTTTCCATCTTCCTGCTAATGAGAAGGAAGAAGGTATGCTTGTTTGCAAGTGTTCTTGTACTATCTATGCAGTATATTACTACAGAAATGAAAACCACATTTTCTTGACAACAAAGGTCATTGCTTGTCTATGGAGATTCTCAGTCATCCAGGTCAAGGTTGTCCCAAAGATGCTTTTTAAAAAGGCAACTAGACTTTTCCTTGAAGACATTTCTTTTCCTGTCCAAGAAGCTTTTTCAGTTCAGAACTGAAATGTCTTCAGGGAAAAACAAAGTCCAATTGCCTTTTGAAAAAGCACCTTTGGGAAAGGACATCACTTGTTCTTAAAAAAAAAAATACTAGAGCATTTCACTTCGGGGTTAAGAGGAAAAGCCTGCTTTCTTGGTGCTTATTCATTTACTGCTCAGACTGTGGCAATAGCAAGGAGGGTCAATTACTGCCAATTGAGATGATGGCTTTGTATCCCAGACAGTTTTGACAAAGCTGCACCCTGTTAACCCACTCTGCCTGGCCTTAACAAGCAGCCAAAGAGTGGGAATTCCATCCCTTGCACCAGGGACCTAAGTGGGGCTTGAACCTCTGACACAGACAAAAGAGAGAATTTATTTTTACAAGTCTTGTATTGTGCTGTCTCGGTCACACCTTGTCTTGGAGCAATGAGCATTGTTTATGATGTGTGACCTTTCTCCAAATTTACTTCTCATCTCCCAGGGAATCATCTGAGAAAAAGAGGTTTAGAAAAATGATAGCATTTTTCAGGTCCTGGTTGACTAAATGAACTGTTGTAAGTCCAGGATGACCCATATCCCATTTTGATAGGAGAAAAAATCCTATGAACTTTTATGGATAAAATCCTGGAATTGCTACTTTGGTCTAGATTCAAACCAGTGACAATGTGTTGAATCCAATACTTCCAGAAAAGCTAATTGGAGTTTTTCTTCTTCTACAACAGAGGTGTCAATCTCAATTTCATTGAGGGCTGCATCAGGGTTGTGTTTGGCCTTGGGAGACCAGGGAGGGCGTGGCCAGCTTGACATCGCTCTTTCGGGGTGGGCTGCGGTGGCCTGAGCGCTCTACCAATGAAAACAGGCTCCCAAGCTCCATTTTCAGATGTGATGGCCTCCTGCAACCCTTTGCCAGTGAAAACAGAACTTGGGAGGGCCGTATGTGGCTCTCCCAAGCTCTGTTTTTGCTAGCAGAGGCACCATGGGCTGGTCCTTTGCTGTTTCCAGGGCAGCCCCAAGGGTAGATCTAAGCACCCTGCAGGCCAGATCTGCCCCCCTGAACCTTGAGTTTGGGCTTCTAGACAGGATGAAATAGGCCAGGATCTAAAATTAGTATCAAGTATATAGTCTGTAGCAATATTCTGGATGTCTTTGGTACTCAGGACTTGTTTGATGTTGCCACAATATATTTATACACACTGATCTCCAAAATCTTCCCTTTTGTCTTTTGCTTGAAAGCTGTAGGAAATCCTGTCCTCTCCTCCCACCCTTGACAACACAAATCACAATTATTAGAGGCCCAGATTTGGACCTAGAGTACAGAATACATTAAACTAGCTTTGTTTATTTATGCATTAAGCAGACTTAATATAGCCACCCATATAGATTTGAGAACAGCTTAATAGAACAAGTGAGAATCACGAGGTTAGATCTCTCTGCCACAAAAATCTGTCAATGATTCTGCTGGTGGGTTCATAGCTTTGTCTTAGTTTTTTTTGGAACTCAATCAATTTGACTCAAAGGCAGCATAATGTATTTTTAGTAGAGCACCATAGAGACTAGTGTGTGTGTGAGAGAAGGAAGATGTTCATTTTGGGAAACTCGTGAGTCCATCATGGCAAGCTGCTCCCTTCTACCCCTTAGGGCTTTTCGGAGCAAACATCCCATGGTGTCTGGCCATCTGCTGTGATGGAGGAGAATAGAATTAAAATACACAGAGAAAATGCCAAAGTCAACAAGTCCTTCAGGCTGGATTGAAGTGGAAGTTTGGCATCGTGCGGTCCCTTGTTTCTCAGCTCAGTCAACTCAGTCATTTGCCATAGTCTGAAGGCACTTAACATTTGGGATATGGAAGAATTGCTCCTCTGTGGAGCAAAAATATAGGATGGTATTGGCCTCCTGTGTGCACTGGTTGCGTTTCCCTTTCTAAAAAAATTGGGCAAAGTTTGGAGTCAGCTAGAATAGTGGTAAACAAAGAGTGCCAAATGAAATCTGTGGCAAACAAAGAGTGCCAAAAAATCTTCAGTTGTGCATTTTTTTCCTACCAAGACTGTCCCTTAACATTTTATTTCAAGAAAAGAGTCTGAGTGAAATTATTTTGGTGTAGCATGGGGTTTGACTATTTATATAGGCATAAGCTCATCAAATGTTGTGTGTGAATGCCCTCTCTTTGTGCAGTCATCCTTCTAGTGGTGTATGATTTCCCTGCTTTTCCCTGCTTCAATGAAATCCCAATGGAAAAAGGAGCTTGTGATGGAACTCCTACAATGGGACATCTTTGTGATGTCATCATGATCATCAATATGGAATTCATCTATTAGATACTCTATTAGATACTTACAACCATTCATTTAGCTGCTGTTCAAAATCACAAGGGCACTGAAAAAACATACAATCAGTTTTCCCACTTACAACCCATGGTCACATGATCAAAATGTTGATCAATGGCAACCAGCATGTATTCATGATGGTTGTATCCTCCTAGGGTCACATGATTCCTATTTTAGATCTTCCCAGCTGGCTTCCAGCAAGCAAAATCAATGGGGGAAGTCAGATGCATGATTTATTTAACAACCATGACAAAAAAGATCATAAAATCAAGCATGATGCACTTAACCACATTGCTTAGCAACTGAAATTCTGGCCCTAATTGGAGCTATAAGTAGAGGACTACCTGTATTTGGGGCACATACTACCTGTATGTGGCCATTTGTTCCTAGAAGTCTAATTCCAGTATGCTTCTGAAGTGCAGAGAGTTCTCTTTTTTTCCCTGCTCTTGGAATAATCAACCAGATAACCAGACACACAGTTTCATACATGCAGATCACTGTTTGCTTAACAGTGAAATTTGGTTTTAAGTTGCATTATCCCACACCCATGTCTGGGATCACTTCAGCCAGAACAATTTCTGTTTCATTGCAAAATGAATGGCATTTCCTGTTTGCTAATTACATCTTTCAAAACATTAACCCGCTTGTTCTCCCAATAATTGCTGTACGTCTTCAAGTCAGCTTTCCAGACCAAATCTCTTTTTGCGTGGGGAACATGGTCTCACTGGGTCCTATGTTTCTGAGAAGGAACTTCATTCATTGCCCTAGTAGAAGCTACAAATATTGCTCCTGAGGCTTTTTTCCCCTGTTTAGTTTTTATGGCTTCATGAATATCTATATAAATATAAAAAAATAAGGTCCCTCTCATAAATTAGAAAAACTTTTGAAATTGTTCTAGGAATTTGCTTTCTTTTACACTCATTCCAGTGTGTTCTTGGAAAGAAAATGTGATAATAGAAGCACACTACTAATTTTTTGAGTCATTTTACTGTTCATTCCTGAAAAGGCAACTGGTTCAAACCTCATCCCAAGAATTATTTTAGAATTTGGGATTTTCCCACACAGTCTTATTTTCTGGATTTCCTGGACTTTAATGGATAAAGAATTCTGAAAGGGAAAAAAAAGGAGGCTGTAAGATTAACTTTGTGTGTCTGACCTCTTAAAAAGATATAGTCAGATGTACTTAACAGTATAACAGAATTGGACCTTGGTGGTCTTCAAGTCTAACCCCTGCTCAAGCAGGAGATTCCTACACCATTCAGACAAGTAACTGTCCAGTTTTTCCTTAAAACCTCCAGTGATGGAGCACCCACAACTTTTGAAGGCAAGCTGTTCCACTGGTTAATTGTCCTCACTGTTAGGAAATTTCTCTTTAGTTCTAGTTGCTTCTCTACTTGATAAGTTTCCAACCATTGTTTCTTGCCTTGTCTTGTGATGCTTTGGAAAATAGATTGACCCCCTCTTCTTTGTGGCAGCCCCTCAGATTGCTATTATCTCCCTATGTCTTTCTTTTCACTAGACTAGACATACCCAATTCCTGCAACTGTTTTACGTATGTTTTAGCCTCCAGTCCCCTAATCATCTTTGTTGCTCTTGTCTGCACTCTTTCCAAAGTCTCAACATCTTTTTTTAATTATGTTGTGTTTTGTTCGGAAAAACACGAGGTAGGCCGGGTTCCAACAACGAAAAGTCTTTATTTACAGGAGTCAGTATCACGGAACGGTTGTCCGACTTAGCGGCAGCCTTTTATACAGGCTAGCCTGCCGGCTTGTAACCAATGGCAGCTAATCGAATTTGCCGCCTTTTTTACTTTATTCGGATTGGTTCTTAGTGAACCAATCCGATGCTTACTTTAGTTGACCAATCAGATTTGCATGTTTTGGAGTAACCCAATTTGCATACAGAACACCCCTCCCCCCTTGGTTCAGTCCTACGTGGTGATGTAGTCGCGTAGATAGGCGGGGCTTTTCCTGACTCGACTGGACCTGCGCAGTTCAGTTTCGGCGGAGACTCCGACCTGTTCGGATGGGGCTGTTGTGTCGTCCGTCCTTCTCTCTGGAACCGTCTGGAAGGGTGAGTCAGCCATTCTGCCGCCTGAGTTTCTTAGGCCGGCGGTTTTGCCGCTCCCTCCCGTTTCCTCCGGGCAGGTCGAGCTGGCCTGGCTGTCCCCTTCCGATGGGCTCTTCACGCAAGTCTCTTCAAACAGTGAGTCTTTTATTTGCTCTTTTTGTTTGTTAATCTCTTTGGTTTTTGTTTGTATCGGTTCTTTATTTGTTTCTCGCATTTCCCCCCCCCCTCTGGTTTGTCCATCCCCGGTTTTTTCAATGCATGGGTGTATGTCTGTATTTCGTTCTATATTTCGGGAACGGAGCTGGTCTATGTGCCGCTTCCATTCCCTGCCGTCATCAATTGTTAACCGGTAGGATTTGGGGCCTGTAATTTGCGTTATTTGTCCTGGTAGCCAAACAGGGTCCCCGGTGAAGTTTTTTGCGTAAACCAACTCGCCTACTTCAAATTTCCTAAATCGTGTGGAGGAGTCAGGGGGGTTTTCTGGCGTAAAATTTGGGTTCAACCTATCAAGGTGTGATCTTAATTTCCTCCCCATGAGCAATTCCGCTGGGGACTTGTTGGTCGTGGTACTGGGCGTTATGTGTTGGAGAGTGAGCAATCGGTTTATTTTCTGTTGGACATCCCTGGTGTCCATTCTTTCTATTCCCTCTTTGGTAAACCGGACCATTCTCTCAGCCCTGCCGTTCGCAGCCGGGTGAGCCTGCGCGGTTAGGGCATGTCTAATACCTAGGGAGGCTAGGTATTGCTCGAATTGTAAGCTGGTGATCTGTGGCCCGTTGTCTGATACGAGGACGTCCGGTAGACCATGGGTGGCAAAAAGGTTGTCTAGTTGTTTGATTACAGCTTCTGTTGTCGTTGATGGCATGATTTTTACTTCTAGCCAATTAGAATAGGCATCAACGACAATCAGAAATGTATGCCCTTTGGTAGGACCCGCGAAATCAATGTGGATCCTTGACCAAGGGCCTCGCGGGGTTTCCCAGTCTCTAATAGGTGCTTTAGGCGGGGACGGTCTAATTCCCTGGCACTTGTTGCACGAGCTGACCCAATATTCTATGTCCTTATCAATACCCGGCCACCAAACATAACTTCTTGCAAGGCTTTTCATTTTCACAATTCCCGGGTGCCCTTCATGTAACATCCCGAGTACCCTGGGTTGCAGTTTGTTAGGAATCACTACCCGATCACCCCACAATAAACACCCTTTTTGAATCGAAAGTTCAGTCTGTCTGGTCCGGAAAGGTTTAAAGTTTTCAGTTTTTTGGTTTTCCGGCCAGCCTTTACCTACCCAGCTGAGGATGCGGGAAGTCACTGAGTCTTTTGCGGTGGCTCTGGCGACATCATAAGCAGAAATGGGTAGATCGGGGCAAGTCTCTATTTGAATTGCTGTCATCACTGGTGCCGGGTCTTCCTCGGTTTCTGGCAAGGGTGCTCTGCTCAAAGCGTCCGCATGGGAAATTTCTTTCCCTGGTTGATGTGTCAGAGTGTATGAATAGGCTGCTAAAACTCTGACCAACTAGTCATTCTTGGAGAAAGGATATTTGGTGTTGGCTTGTTTCCCGCCAAAATCCCCATTAGCGGCTTGTGGTCTGTTATAATTTGAAAAGTCCGCCCGTAGAGGTACTCGTGGAAGCGTTTTACTCCAGCGACAATTGCTAGGGCTTCTCTGTCGAGTTGGCTGTAGTTCCTCTCGGTTTTAGACAAAGTCCTTGAGTAGTACGCGATGGGTGCCTCTCTGCCATCAGGCAGTTGGTGGCTCAGGATGGCACCAACTCCAAATGGCGAAGCGTCGCAGGTCACCCTCAATGGCAGTGTGTTGCTGAATTGGAGGAGAACGTTTGTTGATGTTAGCAATTTTTTTATTTTCTGGAAAGAATCCTTTTCTCTATAACCCCAAGTCCAAATTGCTTTCTTATCCAATAGACGGTGCAACGCTTCTGCTATTGTGGCTTTATTCGGTAGGAATACTTTATAAAAATTTATCAGTCCAAGAAATGCTTGTAATTCGGCTTTGTTTCTTGGTTCTGGTGCTTCATTTATGGCTTTAATTTTCTTGTCTGTAGGGTGTATCCCCTCTCCGTCTATTAAATAGCCCAGGAATTCGATGCTATTCTTAGCTAGGCAACACTTTTCTCTTTTCACTTTGAGGCCAGATTCTCTAAACTTAGTTAGTACTTCTTTGAGTCTTTTTTTTAATTGTGCTTCATCTTTGGCTGAGATCAGGACGTCGTCAAAGTATGGTACGACTCCTTGTATGCCATTTAGAAGGCGTTCCATTAGACTCTGGAAAACGCCTGGGGCTATACTTACTCCAAATTGCAGTCGGTGACATTTGAATGCGTCCTTATGGGTAACTATAGTCTGTGCTTCCACAGTTTCTGGGTCCACTGGGAGTTGTTGGTAGGCTTGTGCTAGGTCAAGTTTAGCAAAAACCTTTCCTTTTCCCAGGGAGTGAAGCAAATGCTGGACTACTGGCACCGGGTATGCGTTTGGTTGTAATGCGTGGTTCAGGGTAGCCTTATAGTCACCACAGATTCTAACGGACCCGTCGGGTTTGATAGGTGTGACTATAGGCATTTCCCACTTGGCATGGTCCACAGGTTCTAACCCCTTGGGCTATTAATTTGTCTAGCTGTTCCTCTATTTTTGCCTTTAGTGCAAAAGGAACTCGTCTGGCTTTTATTCTTCGTGGGGCTATTTGGGGGTTTAAACTGAAAGAAATGGGATTTCCCCGATACTTGCCCAGTGAGCCGTCAAAAACGTCCTGGAATTCCCGGATGAGGTCTTCTTCCCAGCTGGTTGCAGTCAATCGATCGATCCCGGTCATCCCGATGCCCAATGGTGCGAACCATTCGATGCCCAGGAGACTTGGTCTGTCTCTGTCGACTATGGTCAGCGGTAGCACTTTGACGTGTTCTTTGTAGGTAACTTTGAAATGTCCCATGCCGACTACAGGGATTTGGTTTCCCTGGTAGTCCTTGAGGGTTAGGTGCTGCTTTTTTAGTTCTCTGGTTTTGATATCTGGGACTAGCTGTTTTATTGTGTCCCACGATACCATAGAGAGAAAGGACCCCGAGTCCACTTCCATCTTGCATGGTTTCCCCTCAATCTCTACAACAATCTTAACTTTCTTCCCGCTTTCCGTCTGAGCGGTCTTTATAATGACAGTTTGATGTGTATTGGCTCGCTTCTCTTGTTGCCACTTTCTTTCAGCTCGTTTAGGCTCAGCTCGTGTTGGGGAATTTCTGCGTCTCGTGGGGCTGTAGTATTTTTTGTTTCTGCAGACTTTTTCGATATGCCCTCGTTTCTTGCAGACCCTGCAGATGGCATCAAGAAATCTGCATTCGGCTCGGGGATGGTTTCCTCCGCAGCCAGCGCATTCCCGCCAATTTCGTCTTTCGCGCTCTTTTTTGTTAGTGTATAGACGGTGGACCTCGTCATCTTCTTCGCTCGTGTCAGGTGTTTCGCCATACTCTTCGTAATGCGTGGTGGTGGTAGATTGTTTTTTGTCTTTGGTTGGGTTCGTTTCGTCACTATGTGTGTTCATTTTCTTCATAGTGACAGCTGATTTTTTCGCGGCTTCGGCGGCTGTGGCTTCCTTGATAGCTTCAGCTACGCTGATGTTGGGTTTGTTGAGTAGTTTACTCTGTGTGGTCGAGTCTCTCAACCCCAACACCACTCGATCCCTCATTGCCTCGTCGAGGTTTGAGAATTCACACTCACCACCTATTTGTCGAAGTGCGGCAACGAAATCGGCGACGGTCTCTCCCTCTCTCTGGTCTCTCCTGTAGAATTCGTGTCGCTTTATTAAGTTTGACACCATCGGAGCGTAGTGTGCTTTGAGGATTCGTTGCAATTCTGGCCACGTTAGTTGCTTGACATCTTGTGGCTTCGCTAGAGCCTTTGCCATTTTAAAAACAGTTGGCCCGCAGTGTGTTAGGAACACAGCTCTCTTTCGTTGCTCTGAAATTCCTTCCATTTCATTGCTTTCCAGATACATTTGGAAGCGATCTGCATAGGAATCCCAATCCTCTTCGTTGGGGTTGAAGGGTGCGGGCGGTGCGTTGTTTCCAGGCATCTTTGTCGTCATCTGGGCTTCTTCTCACCGCGTGCAGTTTTCGTGTTCAGGACGATCCCACCTTCGTCGCCAGTGTTTTGTTTGGAAAAACATGAGGTAGACCGGGTTCCAACAACGAAAAGTCTTTATTTACAGGAGTCAGTATCACGGAACGGTTGGCCGACTTAGCGGCAGCCTTTTATACAGGCTAGCCTGCCGGCTTGTAACCAATGGCAGCTGATCGAATTTGCCGCCTTTTTTACTTTATTCGGATTGGTTCTTAGTGAACCAATCCGATGCTTACTTTAGTTGACCAATCAGATTTGCATGTTTTGGAGTAACCCAATTTGCATACAGAACAAAAACTGGATGCAGTATTCCAGGTGTTGTCTTACTAAGGCTTTATAAAGAGGTATTAGTACTTTGTGTGATCTTGAGTCTACTCTTGAGTCATCTGCTAATCACACTTAAAACAGAATACAAAAATTATTGAAACTCTTTTAAACCATCTTGGTTGCACAGGGATCCAGTCCCTTGATTATAAATGCATGTGTTTTGTAACCCAGATTTTTATTGGGACATTCAGTACGGAATTTTCCCCACCAATTGCTAAATAAGCAAACATTTTCCTTAAGCAGAGATCCTTTCCCAGTTTCTGAGAGGCTGTAAAAGCATAATCACGTTCAGCTTTAATGCATGGCTGAAATCTACGGCCCCTTACTTTAACCTATAGATAGAGGCTGCTTTCTGTAAGTTGGTTGGGAGGTTGTTAGTGGTCATCTGTTTTTACTCTTATTGTTTAATTTTTTAAAGTGACATTTGAAGGGGGTGTGGTCTTTCAAACATGGAGCACAGTTTTAGAGTCACAAAAACTATTCAGTCTACTTCCAAAGAAGGCAGGAGAGAAACTTTTAAAAATGCATCCATAAACAAATACATGTAGTCCCCGTCTTACGACCATAACTGAGCCCAACATTTCTGTTGCTAAACAGGACATTTGCTAAATGAATTTTACTCCCATTTTACTACCTTTCTTGCCCCAGTTGTTAACAGAATCACTGCAGTTATGTTAGTAACATGGTTGTTCAGCCAATCTAACTTCCCCGTTGACTTTGCTTGTCAGAGGGTTGCAAAAGGGTATCGATCACATTTCCCTGGTACACTGCAACTGTCATAAGCATGAGCCAGTTGCCAAACCTCTGAATTTTTATCAAGTGATCCTGGGGATGCTGCAATGGTCATAAGTGTGAAAAATAGTCATAAGTTGAGGACTACCTGTAGTCACCAAGAAATTGAACAGAAAAATCTGAACTAGAACAAGGTACAATTGCTCTGGCATTCTACTCGTCAGTTTGATCTGATCAAACAATACTCCTGTTTGATCTGATTAACTGGCTGTTTGTTTTCTTCATATTCAGCCAAAGCCTGCCTTGTTAATTCCTGAAAAATTTCTTCCCTTGCAAAGCAAAAAAAGGGGTTTTTTGTTTTTGTATCTCATTTGCAGGGAGGCTTTGGACACTATTTTCACATTTCTTTGATTGATGTTCTGGAGTTTATTATTGCAAAAATGCAGGATGTGCTAGCATGGTTGGTTTTGCCACTCAGACATATTTTCCTTCTGGCTTCCTAGCTTGATGGGAGGAAGTTCATAGGAAGAACTTCCTGTTATTGTCTTCTCTTGGGATTTACCTAAAAAGTGGAAATTCAAGAAAACAGCACATTGCTGGAGAGACTCAGTCTCACATTTTTCACTAACTAAGGCAGTTCTTAATCTGTGGTCCCCAGACCCCTAGGGGCAGCGATGTCATCACAGGGGATCTGCAAAGACTTGGTGCAGTTTAATGCTTTAAATCTATAGTTACGTCTTGGTGGTCCATGGCTACAAAAGATATTTAAAGGTTGAGAATCACTGGAACAGGGTATATATCAGAATCCTATAATCTACCAATTAGAATTCCAGCATAGTTTTCTTCTCTTGTGTGAAGGAGTTTGAAATCCATATTTTTCTTCTAATTATAGAATGATTAACAAACAACAGAAGGAATTTCCAGTAGAGCCTTAATTTTGCACAAAATGGTGATTACCATTAGCTTTTATAATACTTGCCCAAAATCAATGCAGTTCATATTTGATCATGCTTCCTTAGATTGGCTGAAAAATTTCTTCCTTTTATGTTTTCTTTTGATGCAACTAACAGAAACATAATATATTTGATGGGTTTCTTTGCTCACAAGGTCCAACAAAGCTAGGATCAAAGGTCAACTTAACCTCTGCTTTTTGCCTGGGAGGAAATAAAGTTTAAGAAATTTGCAAAGGCCTTCTGAGTAATTTACAGGGTTAATTTTGATGGAAAGTGACAGCTGTGAACTCTCACACTGAACTTGTAAATATGTGTTGGCTGATAGTAACCAGCTGTCCGGTACAGATAAAGTCAATAACAATTACAGTATGTGTGACTAGAAATTAGTTGGCTTTCAGTGCCTAAAACATGGATAGGCAGGTTTTTGAAATCTCAGTGATTCCCATAACTGATTTTTATTTTAATTGATTTATATTTTATAGAATTGAGGAGGAGGAATAGGGGAGCTAAACTGGAATGAATCAGTAGAATAAGAATTGTGGACAGACTTCCAGTTGTGATTTTCAGTTCAGAATTTTGGGCTTGTGTTTCCACTGACACACAGTTCTACTTTCTAGGCATTATTTACCATATTATCAGATAGAGATGGAATAATCCATGCTATTCCTCTTTTACACATGGAAGTCTATTCTAATTCATATCTGGGCACATTTTTAAAGTATTTTCATGAATATCCCTTCTCAGTATCATCTACCTTTTTCTTTAAGGTTTCTTCTGCTTCAAGATTTCTTCATCTCCTCTCTAAACTTTTTAATTTTCTTTTCCTCACTCTATTGGCTTTTCTGGTTCCTTTCTGCAGCTTCCATTTTGGGAGGTTTTTTTTCTCTCCATTCTGCTCCTGTACCAGAAATTGGGTCCAGAAGTTTCATCATGATAAGTGGTAGAAGTTTATTAATTATGGATTGAAGCATCAATTTGGTATCCATGTATAGGTACATTGCCATGCACCTTGAGTACCTGTTTTTTATTTTTTACTTTTTTGAAAGGGAGTCTGGCATAAAAATGGGTACAATAAATTGCAGAGAAGTGCATTCATATCACAGTGACTCATTCTGTTGTTTTAGGCCCCTTAGATGGAAATTGGAGAGAGGAAGGGAGAGCCAGTGGCAGAGGCAAGTGAATGCTGAAGTCATTACTTTCCTGTGGGCAGGGAAGGCATTGAAGTCAGGCTTACACAGAATTTGAAACCAAAGTTGCTTTCCTGCTAAATGGATCCCACCCTCTGTAAACAGGCTGGCAGTTCTGGCTGGGTGAAAGTCATCATTAACTTTCTGCTATGGGAAACAGGAGAACCGAGAGGCATGAAGCTATTTGCTAATGTGTCCTTGATGTTTTGTTGGGAAGAAAAATGACTAGGTTGAACTCTCTTTATCTCTTCCCCAAACAAACTGTCCTGAATTAAGAGAGCAGATTTTCCATACATAAAAAGGCAGAAGACTATAGAGGCTGGAGTCCCTTTATAAACACATCTATCCATCTACTAAGGCAGCTGGTTAGTTGGAATATTGTTCTATGATAAGATATGGGTGAAGAGAGTCTATGCCCATCAAAGCAGCAGCAGGTGAAAAAACACTTCTGGTTAATCCTGGCTCTCAATTCTGGTGACCGCTTTGTAGAAGTCTTTTTAGTGCTGAGCCTAAAACAATATCCAAGATGGTCAATCAAAAGAATTCACGAATTCTCCAAAGTGGTTTCCTGGAATTAGGCACTAAAAAGAGATATAGTTCTCTATGTCTTTGAAATAGTCTCAGTTCAGATGACCTCTAGGGTGATGTTCAATAATGGTGAACTTAGGATTTATAGGATAGATGCAACACATGAAGCCTCCCACATCTAGACCAGATCCAGATACTTCTCAGGTATCTTTCTCAGTCTCTCTTCTCCCCCAACCCACAGTGCACCTTATGTATCGATCTTTGCATACTTCACAGTATAGAGGGGAAAAGATGATCTTCGTGTATACATGAGGAATTGGACAACATAGTGAGACCTGAAATGATTTAGTGGCTTCCTTCATTGTCATATCCTGGCTGAGTCTAAGAAGTTAGTTGGGAAGTGAAAATTATTTCAAAAGAGGAGGAAGTCTTCTACAAGTTAATCAAAACAGTAAATAACTCAACTGGTTATATAAAGTATTGGAAATTGATATCTTAACATCTGAAGTTCAGAGGGAGCTTCTGGAGCGAGAGATGGCTGTGACCCAAAACTATGAATAGGTATTTGACTTAGGGTCACAATTGAGACCAAAATTTCTGTTGCTAAGTGAGACAGTTGTTAAGTGAACTTTGCTCCATTTTAGGATCTTTCTTGCCACAATGGTTAGGTTAATCACTGCAGTTGTTCTCTTAGTAGCATGAGTGTTAAGTGAATCTGGGTTCCTCATTGACTCTGCTTTTCAGATAACTCTGGGAAACTGCAACTGTCCTAAATATGACTCCATTGCCAAATGTCTGACTTTTGATCGCATGATTATGGGAATGCTGCAACGGTTATAGGTGTGAAAAAGAGTCATAGGTCACTTTTTTCAGTGCCATTGTAACTTTGAAAGGTCACTAAATGAAATGTTGTAAGTCGAGGACTATCTGCACAGCAGTCATAGATAAATGTTTCATAAAGAAATGGTGCTGATAAGGAACTAATTGGTGATTGTTAGCTGTGGCATCAAACTGCAGACATCAGAGATTCTTGCAGTTGGAGAGCACTTAACATTGTCAGCAGTCCATTTTGTCCAGACAAAACCTCTAATAACCACCAGCACAAAATAAGTTTTAAAATGCCTTGTTCCTAGCTAGTCTTTCACTAGCAGGATTTAATATAAGAACCTATAGAAGCTGGTGCATTTTGGACCAAGCATTTTGGTCTCTCAGAATTCTTGGTTATTCTTTTTTTTTTTTTTTTTTAAAGAAACAACATCAAAATGAAAAGCTTGGTCAGCAGATGCACCATGGAGATTTCATTCATTCCTGAACATTTTATTTCTTAGCAGTTAAAAAAAAAACCCAAGAATGTAAGCATTTTCCTTTTGTTTATAGATTAAATGTACATTTAGCATTCCAGCAGTTTATTTACTATTTCTGAGGGATGCTTCAGTGAAGCACATAAAAATGCTTACGTGCAATTTTAGTATTCCAGCTTTTAGAATTATAATTGCTTGTTAACTTGGTTCATGATGCATTATAATTTGGTGGTGGGTGGAGTCGTTTATGCATCTAGGGTACATTTATTTCCAAAAGTAACTTATACTAAGTAAACTTATATGAAGTAAACTAGATGCCAGCCAGAGCCCTATCACTCCCTCCCCTGCCCTCCCCCCCCCCTTTCATTGGCTTTTGCTTATGAATGAAAATGTCATATAAACAGACATGAAGACAGAGAGGCACAGTGTAAGCAGAGAGGAAATAGTTAGCTTCACTACCCTGGAGGGAAAAATATCAAAACTCAGGAAAACATCAGCTTAAATCATTTATATTGCCCTATAAAATGCATTCCTGTGCAGATGATGATCTTGGAAAAATGAATGGATAAGGAAGATCAGAATCATCTGTCTACATATGAAAGGATATGGAATGTACATTCTCTGGGCAATATGTTTCTTATATTTTCACAAGATGTAGATCATCTTAATGTGGTGCCAAATTACACCATACAGTTTTTCAAAAGTTTTCATCTCACTTTAAAGAAACTTCTGTTTTTCCACTTATTCTTGGGGAATTTGAAGTTACAACACTTTTCCTCTTTTTCATATTTCTCAAGGTACTTTTCTCAGTAATGTTGATCAGTAAAGGTGATCAGAGGATATCACAACTGTTTGGTATTGTTTTTATAAGCATTTTCCCACCACTTTCAACAATGAAATTTAAAAAAAAACACCCCCAAAGAGGCGCAATGCAAACCACTGGAGGAGGAACAAGGGAAGCCGAAGTTTTCTCACTATATATTTTAGTCACTTGGTCATTAAATTGGTATAAGGATATTGTATTCCATTCTAGAGAACTTCACTGCAATGTTCACTATGCAAGACATTTTAAAAAACTCAAACTGAAGAAGAACTGGTAGGAAATAAGGGCAGGAATTTTTTCCTCTACACAACTCTACTTCAGAGGTCTCCAAACTTGGCAACTTTAAGACTTGTGGACTTCAATTCCCAGGATTCCCTGAGGAAATCTGGGAGTTGAAGTCCAAAAGTCTTAAAGATGCCAAGTTTGGAGACCTCTGTTCTAGTTGACATGGTAAGAACTAATAATGTACAGTCTACACCTTCTTTGGCCAAGTTGTAGACAAATGTGCTGTACAGATAATCCTTGACTTAAGGCCCCTAAAAGAGCCGGAATCTCTGTTGTAAGTCATGATGGTTTTAAGTTGAGGCACCCATGTGACTGACTCAATTTTATGACTTTTTTGCAGCAGTTGTTAACTGAATGCTTCAATCATTAAGCAAGTCAATGCATGTGTGTTTTTTGCTGAAAACTGGCCAAAAGTGGAATTCTATAATTGGCCGTAAAGGTGAGCAGGTTGCCAAGTGCCCAAAATGCAGGCATATGACCAAGAGGCTATATGCCACCATCAGAACTCCAGAATGAGGCTGTAAGTACTGTTTGTGAAATCTGTTGGAACTTCAAACAATCACTAAACCATTGGTCATTAAGCGAGGATTATCTGTATTTTAAAATGGGATAGTTGTTTACCCATTTCTTCATTATTCTCCTGCTTCATTTTTTTCCAAAGTAAGTCTTATCTACAGGATATGCAGCTCTTTGACTTGGTTGTCCTCTTTAGCAAAGTTTGTCTTTAACATTCTAAGGACTATAGCTAGGAGCCCGAAGTTGAAAAGACACAGTTTTGGTTAATGCCCAAACAAATATTGGGAACTAAAATGTTGCTATGATTCATTGTATGCTAAAAAACCAGCTTATTTCCCATCATGTGCAGAACTGCAAATTAACTCAACACTAGTCCACTCTAGCATGCTGTATAAAAGCAACCATTTGGTCTATGGGACAGGGGTGGGATTCTACCAGTTCTGTCTGGCTCTGTAGAACTGGTAGCTCTGAAGAGCAGCAGACATAGAACCGGTTCTATGTCTGCTACTGTTTTTGCCTGCCTGCCCAGGCTCTTACCTGACCTTTATTTCCTGCTTCTTCAACCTCAGATGCTTTGTGTGGCACAGCTGCAGTTAAAAAAGCAGGAAAAGAGTGCTTTTTCAAATGCTGTGCAACTGTGTGCAGCACTGCTCAGCTGTCCAGGCATCAGGCTGATGATGTTATACATGCGCGCAAAACGTAAAATCACTGAACTGGTAGTTACACTGGTCGGATCCCACCCCTGCTATGGGACCTTCATAGTTCTCAAGTAATGCATAATGTCAGAAGTGAATGAGTTGTGGTTTTGGATGTCTACCATGGATAGTTCAGATTTTTAATCTTTTATCTCATGGTTTCAAGAGGTTTGCAGCAGAGATTTGGGTCTGGAGGGTGGATGCATGAGAGAAATTAACAGAATATGCCAGTGTGAAAATAGCAGTTTCTTGCATTCTTCTTCAACTGATCGAGGAATGGCAGTAGTTACTAAGTCCTCACTCCCAGTTTCTGAAGTGGCCTCTCCATAATTCCCACAAGGATGGAGTTGAACAGAATGTGCCCCATTGGTTCTGCGACTTTGGTTTTCCTTATTTATGCTGGTGGAATGTTAGAGTTAAAATCCCACAGACATGGATCTCCCATGGGATCAAGGCAGTGGGAGTTTATACTATCATAAGCTGTTTATGTTCAGACAATAGAAATCTTTGGTTTCTGTCCAAATTGAACTCTTTGTTGAGTGTAAGCCCACTGCAGGAGCTCATTGCCAATAGACTTTCCTTGAGAGGGAATGTTGCAAAATGTATTAACTCCTTGTGGGAAGGTTCAAGCTTATCCCATCCCAGAGGGTCCATGGCAGAAATGGACTCATCAAAGCACAGGTAGAGCTAAAGATTGCATTTATTTTGCACAGCACTGGAGGGATATAGCTGGAGTTACCTCTAGACTTAATGATGATTGATGTCTGGATAATTATAGAATTAGAGGGCTGGAGGCTAAAACATATGAAGAACAGTTGCCGGAGTTGGGTATATCTGATAGTCTAGTGAAAGGAAGGACATGATAGTAGTATTCCAATATTTGAGGGGCTGCCACAAGGAAGAATAGGGTCAACTATTTTCCAAAGCACCTGAAAGCAGGACAAGAAGCAAAGGATGGAAACTAATCAAGGAGAAAACCAACTTAGAACTAAAGAGGAATTTCCTAACAGTGAGAACTATTAACCAGTGGAATGTCTTTCCTTCAGAATTTGTGAGTGCTCCATCATTGGAGACTTTTAAGAAGAGACTGGACAGTCACTTGTCTGAAATGATATAGGATCTCCTGTTTGAGCAGGGGGTTGGACTAGAAGACCTCCGAGGTCCCTTACAGCTCTGTTATTTTGTTAAAGAATTTGTTTTAAGGAATCCAAATCAGAAGCAGATCTTTTAAAAAATAGGTAGATGAGAATAAGAAGTGTAAATGTATAGCTCTATGGTCTGGGCAGGAAAAGTTATGTAGCAATATGTGTATTCTGTCATAACCTCTGCCTTCTGGGACAGCATACATCCAGAGACTCCCATTCTGAAGAAGTTCAGAAACTTAGGGAAAACCTGCCTTTTCTCCCAGATCTTCAAGGGGAGTAATGATGAGCCCCTGTAGGATGGTTTGTCAGTCATATTGTAGAAAGTTAGCACCCACTCCTCTCCTAGAAGAATGAAATATTCTAGGAAATATTAAAAAGGCAGAATATTATATTTCCCTGGATGAGGAAAGGAGAAACATGTTTTAAAGACAAAGCATTTCCCTGCATCTCCCTGACCCCACCTTCAGCTCCAGGGTGATGGGATTAAGACATGGCCCTCAGGAAATTTTAGGATTACCCATCTCACTACATGGCACCTGGAAAGATTGCATCACCCAGCACTCAGGTGAAGCCATGTGGTCCAGATAAAGTCTACAAAGTTAACTAAAACTCCCGCCCCCGCCTCTGGGAGTCTGACAGCCAACGGGATACATTTCTTACACAGGAACCGGAAACACTAAGGTGGGGCCCAACAGAGGACATAAAACCAAGGGACTCTCCACATCTCTTCCCTTTTCGCTTAGGTGCTCCAAGACATGTGGTCCTGTCCACCATTAAACCTTCTTTCCAAGCAACTTCCAGGAATCCAGTGTCTTTTTTCCCGCTTGGAACTGAACCCAGAAGTTTATTTCTTTCAACACTGCTTTCTGGATGCTGAAAGTCTCTTTTTTATTGTTCTTGTTTTCTAAATGTAAGCTTTCTAGAGTCATTTGCAGTCAGGTGGTTTCTAAAATTAAATAAATGCCCATTGCTAGCCACCTGTGCCTTCTTTCCTTGCACCACTAATTAGGAAACTCTTGCATGTTGTTCTGAGTCAGGGTTTCTTTATTCATGGTTTATTTTATAATCCTAGGTTATATGGCATGCTGAACTATAAATTTCAACTTATAGTGCCAGCATTGAATTTGCAGAATAAAATGAGCCAAATAAATAAACTTGTGCAATGTGTTAAGCAGAATATGGGTAAGACTCAACCTCAGTTGTGTGCAGATGAAAATAGTGCCACGCAGAAAATATTGTTTTTCATTTTTTCTTGTCAGTTCTCCCATTAATTCTCATCTTTTTCTTTATAATCAGTAATGGTGAAGATGGATTTTTGAGTTCAAGATATCTGAAGGACATCAACAGTCTAAGCTTGAGAATTTTCTCAATCTGCCTGGATATGGTTGGAATTATGGAGATTTTTCAGGGTTTTACTATGAGCAACCTTTTGTGTTGTTGCTTCTTATAATATCTGTTGGACTCAATGACTAATTTGCACCAACCTGTTGTCTAGACTAAAATGTGGTGGTGTAGTGCATGTGACTGAAAAATGGGAAAATAGTCATTGCCTGTTTGAATCAAATCATGACACTGAGTTGTAATATGGTGTGCATCTTTAGACAGAGCATATAAAGTATGGTGAAAATGAGAACTGTGCTTTGTTAAGCTCTTTTAGTTTGAACTCATCAATCTATTCTCAGACTTGTGTTCTCCTCTTTGTAATCAAGAAGAGTTGAACCTGAAAATAGTGAGTTATTTCTATTTTGATTGTTAATCATCAATTACATATTGAGTTCTTTTCTCTAATGTTTGTGCATGCACATGCACACACACAAAGAGAGTTTTAGAATTTACCTTATTTTTTGGCTTGTATACCTATCCAAACTTTGCCCAGGTGACAAGGAGCTGTTCCTTCAGCACCACCCTCTATACCTGGCCATTATTATTGTATTTATATGCAGTTCTATGAAGCCATAAACAAATAATTGTTTTATTGTTGCTGTTATTGTTTTACAAATTGTTTTTGAAATAATATCAGTGTTCACTTTCAGCTTATTTTTTGCTTACAATATCAGGTTCTGCTGAAGAACCAATCCATGCTTCATATAGAAGCTTAGATAACAAAGAATCAAAATCATCAGGCATCTTCTGAAGGCATAGTCTACAAGGACGAACAATGGAGTCATCTTTCTTTAGAGAACTGCTTTTAAAGCTTCCTGAGAACAAGCGTGGCTTAAAAATTAAGTTTGCACCCTCCCTAGGCTCTCTCCATCTTTGGTTAAATCCCAAGAGGAGATGTTGTAAGCAAGCCTCTACACTTTTAGCTCATCCTTATTAGGAAATAGAAGCAGCCTCTGTTTTGTACAGTGTAAACATTTCTGTTTACCAGAGGTATTCACTTTCATCTGGGATTGTGAGTGTTCTTTACAAATCCCTATTCCCATTTAGTATGCCTTTATCACTATAAAAAAAGAGACATGAGGAGATGTTGACAAGGGATAGTCTGAACTCAGAACTGCTGATTGGGCTCAGGATGTTCTATCTGAGAACTTCTTACTTGTCTCTCAAGAAACATGAAGTCTCAATTTATAAAATACTATCAGGGTAGCTAAAGTATTAACAGCTGGGTGAAACCAGCCATGGTTAGATACTTTTTGTTCCAAGCAAGTGCTGGCAAAAAACACCTGCTGTTAAAAAGGGATTCCTCACCGACAACCACAGCCCTGATAATGTGATGAACTAATGGTCCCCACCCCCATTCCAGGAGACAAAGAGGGCCTTTAAGCGAAGAGAAAGAAGTCCACCATCTAACCTCATCAGAAAATAAGGTGGGTGGGGTGATGGGCCTCTCAGTTCCAAAGGAAATTATTTTTGAGCTATGGAAAACAGGACAGTCTTTGTTCTGAGCAGGGGACTTTATGTGGGCTTTATGGATTGGTTCCTGGCCTTGAATGGTATATGCTGCTTGCTGCTAGATCTTCCCAGAAAATGTGCTGCAAACATTTTTCCTTGCAGCTGGATGCTTTGAGAAGGGAGCTCCTTTCTTCTAAACCCCAGCAATCCTCTCCCTTGTTTGGAAATGAAGCTTTCATGTTTGAAATCAAGAAGATACTATCCTAAACTCTGGAGAATTGACCATTAATTTAACCAGGCAATGGAGTAAAGCAGGGATCCCCAAACTTGGCAACTTTAAGATTTGTGGACTTCAACTCCCACAATTCTATTAAAGTTGCCAGATTTAGAGATCCCTGGAATAAAGAATAGGTGGTTAACCACGCAGACACATGAACCAATCTTCATCTTTTAAGTGACATATTTCAAAGGGCTAGATGATAAGCCAATTACTATTTTCTTTCACATACTTTTCTCATGTGAATTTCATATGGAGATTCTTCCCAAACCCTCATAAACCTAACCCAGTTTCTCAGAAGAAGCATCCTTACTCTGTCTCAAATGCAGGGTGAGCCTTATGATTACATAAATTATGCTAAGTTTAGAAATTTATTTCTCTTTTTTTCAAACCAGCAGTTCTTAATTTATATCCATCAATGAGTTTTCAAATTAATGTCTTCCTCTTTTTCTTTGTGCAATTCTGGTCAATAGGGTAAAGAAAAAAGAAAGTTATATCATCCAGGGGGAAAAATCAGTATACAAAAAGGACTCAATCATCCTCTGTACAAGGAAAAATGATGGTGTTAAAGACTTTTTGTCTCTTGGGAAAGAGGGTAGTCTGTCAGGTGCAAATAACCAGAGGCATTTGTTGAGTTCAAAGTATAGAAGAGTTTATTATTGCTATTTCTGTACAAAAATCTAGTCAAATAACAGTAAAAGCTAAGTAGGCACTAGATCAGGGTCAGCAGAATTCATGGGGGGCTGGACTTGGGTCTTTTGTGGCAATACAATGACTCGAAACATATGACACATTTAACCCCATCTTCCAGCTCAGCCTTCTCTTCTTCCACAAAGTCAAGGAAATAAAATAAAGAAATGTACGATAATGCATCATATGTAGATTTTTCCCCCTCTGTCTCTCTCTCAGACACTGTTAGAATTTGAAGTATTTCATTTTCATACAAGAACATACCACTAACTTTGATAAGTTATAAAAAGAACTGGACAAGTTCATGGAGGAGAGGACTATCTGTGACTACAAGTCTGATGACTGCATATTGTTACCTGTATGAGAGACAATATCCCTTAGTCACCTGCTATTAGAGCATAAGTGTGAATGATAGCTGTGGCTCTTCTTGTGAACTTCCCAGTCAGATTTATCACTTTTTCTTCTTTGACCAACACACCAACTGCATCTTTTCTAGGAAACCTTGAACTAGTCATTCTCTTCCATTCTCCAGTAGCATTCATATCAGATTATAGAAATGGTCTCTGCCTTTGAAGAGCAAGTAGAATTTCCAGTGGTTTGAAACGAAACATGGCAGATAGCTGCTTGAGAGAAATCATCATCATACCTGAAACTTCAAGGAAGGTAACTTGTGCTCTTCAGATGTTTTGGACAATAGTGTCTCACCATTGCCTAGGTTCATTAGGGCAGATAGGAGTTGAACTTCCAAGAATCTAGTTTAAGGCAATCAGTGAATGCATCAAGCAAGGGTGAGTAAAATGTAACCTGTGTATTGCTTTGGGTTTCATTTTAAAAACAAGTAATCCATGTATGGATCCTTTCTCTAAAGGTTATGAGCAAAGGGAAAAAGAGGATATGAGAAGGTGATAAAGTCTGCAAAGAGTTCTTTTTACTCTCAGACTTCAGCTTACTTCATTTATACCAGAAATGTAAGCTTTGCTTGATGAACCAGAGAAAAAGCACTAAGCTCTTATATTAGCATCACATATGCTTGCACTCCGAGTGTATAGATGTGACTTTACAGATGTGAATCACATCATGTCTGATATATAGCACAACAACTTCAAACTTCAGAAGCCGTATCTTTCTATTTTGGGTTACAGAAGACATTAGCAATAACTTCTCAACAAGTCTCACTAAGCTTTGAGTCATGAACTCTTGGATTCAGTTCTTGGAGTGCTTCATCTAATATTCATATGTGCGTGATTTAGATCAGTAGAACAAAGCATGGATAAATTGCTTATTGTTAATCCTGCTCATGCTGTTGTTTGAACTATCAATAATAGAGGCTGTGGAAGACACTGCAACAAAATAATATAGTACCCACACCTTTTGAGCTCTTCTAAAATGGATAGCGATAGCAATTGCACTAAGACTTATATACCACTCCATAGTGCTTTAAAGCCCTCTCTAAGTGGTTTATAGAGTCAGCATATTGCATCTGCTTCTCTTTAATGCTCTTAACCTCTTTGTCTGAGGAATAACATTGACCTGGCCTTGCAAAGATCAGTTAAGATATCTTAGGAAAGAGGAACCTTAGCAACAATTTAATGTCACATCAAAAGCAAAATCTTGGCTTTTTGATAGCTAAACTCTTCATTTAGCATTTAACTTTCTTAATTAATGAGCTTGCCTCTTCAAACAGCTTTGCCTTGGTAAACAGTAATTAAACAAAATTGCAAATTGTGCAGATAATGTTCATCATTTTCTGAAGAATCAATACTGATTCTGGTGTCCTTCCTTAAGGCCCTGTCCCACTGCACTTATGGATGCAAAGAGAATGTAAAACATTGAAAAAAGCTTGCCATCTGTTGGAAAACGCTATGCATCCATTGTGTACTCATTGCATACGTGTTGCATACGCTCTATCTGTCGAGCATCTGTCCAGTGCAATTTCATCTGCGCAAGAAGTTTTGAACTGCACAAAACTTTGTGAACGGATGAACTTTCCGCTGTGTACGATGTAAATCTGTGACATACGAGCAACAAACGTTCTATGTCCGTTTATCATCCGTTAAACGTCCGCTGTATCCTCTCTGCATCCTCTGGGCATCCTCGCAACTCACATCCACTGCAGCTGAAAACGGAAAGAGGGAGGAAAGAAAGGGTACATGGAACGTCTATACATCGTTCGTAACACGGAAATAGAAAGGATGCGTTTGCATCCGATATACATCCGCCCGGCATCCCCTTTCTTTCCTTTAGGCGTACGTGATGCATCCGCTTCATCTGCTATGCGTCCGCTTCGCAATTCTCCCCCCGGAACCCCTTCGGAGGTGTCATCCCTTTCCATCCGCTTTCATCTGCTCGGCTTCCGATGAACATCCATTTAACATCCCCGCTACATACTACCCACGTCTGTTCTTTTCCATTCTTTTCCATTCTGTTTATGCAAATTTTCACCACTTTTTGGAGCGGATGACAACGGATGGAGCCACCCCCAAAATTTTGCTTGTCCGCTGTGTCCTTTATGCATACGTTTTGCATCCGTCGGCCAGTGGGACCAGGCCTTTATTCAAAGAGTAAGGAACATACAGACAGGAGCAGAAAGAGAAAGTACAGGAATGTGTGTATGTTCTCCCTATGTGTGTATATACCAGTGACGAACCGTGAGCACTACAGCTGGGCCTTCACCTCAGCCCTCACTCTGAAACGCAGAGCTGGGGAAGTTTTCTCTGCATGAGGCAAACTTCTTGGGGCCCAGAAGGGCCAGGAACATCCGTTTTTCCTGATCCTTGAACCGTTTCCTCAGCTGAGTGAGAATGTTGTCCAGGATTTCACTGTGCAGCTGCTGGTAGGACTTCACGAAGGCCTATGATCTTTTGTTTTTGTCCCGCCCACTTAAAATCAAACTGTGATTGGTCAGTTTTCCCATCACTCTCCAAACCAAAACACATAGCTTGGCCTTCCCCTGGATTCATGAAGTCCTAACCAATTAATGAGCCAGCTAACCGGGCTTTGATAGAGACAGACGATTCTGATTGGATAATGTGTTTCAGGACAGTAACTCTTTCATTGCTGATGTGAACTTGACAGTAAACTTAACTTTAGAACATAGATTAGAGAAAATGTATTAAATGTATTGTATTAAATTAAATTAGATAGATTATATATAATAATTTAATACTTATATTTTTTGGTCCAGATTTTTTTAAGGCCTTCTCTGAAGGCGTAGAAGGCCCTGAAGGTTCCCCTCTGGTGTATACATGCCTTGCTGAAAAAAATGAACTAGTGATTTGTGGATTTAACAATTAGAGGTAATTATGGAAAGAAGGAAATTAAGATATAATGTTAATAACATAAATGCACTTATAACTGCTGTTAAGAAGGCTGGAAGCCATTTTATTATGTTTCTCTTCTTCCTTTTTTTCTTCTATTTCTTTGTCACTTTCTTACTACTTTTCTCTATTATTTTTCTCTTTGTTAAAACATTTGCATTGTTTTTATTCTGTTGGAAGCTTCTTTAATCAAAATTATAAAAACCAAGTTCAGGAAAATATGGCAGAAAAATAAAAGGTTCCTACCCTTGGATATATCTGCATAAAAAGTAGAGGCTTCAAAAACTAAAGGCATTCAGTTGTCAAAAAATGCTTAAAAAGGCCAATTGTGATAATCTTATACCAGGGGTAGGCAGTTTTCACATTCAGATGATGAAGTGTTTTGGGGCCTGGAGTAGGGAGAATCACAGGTCAAGGCTATGTATGGAGGCTACCATTGTGAGAAATACTTTAGGATCACGGCTTCAACATCTCTAAGAAGGAGATAAAGTGTTGCTGCCTTTGAAAGGGGTAATCTTTTGTTTATGTTCAGATTTCCCTTCCTAAAGCTGCCTCTTGAAAGAGATGAATAACTTATTCAAAGCACAGGTGGGCTTGAGCCATTTGCCCCATCTCCTCACCAGAAAAACAAACCATTTCTGTTTGTGCATGCACATTCAGATATATTCAGATCTTTGTCTTCCTGTGAAATGTAGAAACATTTCCTTCCTCTGCCTGATGAATTCACGAATTCCATCCCCAGCTGCTCTTTCCAGATGCATGCCATAAATTTAGCAGGCAGACCTTGGGGGGAAAAAGGGTTCCTTTTTGCTTTGCTGCTTGTTGATGCATAGATTTGTGACTCCACATCCACTCCATTTTCGTTTGGATGAAATCATCACTCATCAATCATCTTTAAGCAAGATAAATTGTTTTTTCCTGGCTAGCCGGCTGCTATTTGATTGCCTCTGTCCTTAGACTTTGGAGTGTGGTGGTTTTCTTCAAGCCAGCAACCTTAGAACAATATCATATTTGATGCAATTAGCATTTTTCCATTTGGATATGGGTGTTAGACTGGTTCCCATGGCAAACTTAAAGTTGGACTCCACAAAGGCCTAAATACAATTGAGTTGGTACATGATATACATGCATCTAACCATGGTATATACCACATTGAAAATCCAGATAATTATTACTATAATTCCGATTAAACCAACCACTGCATGACTGTGTGTATCAATCAGTATAATTATAATAGTTATGATTAAAGAGGCAGCTAAAGCTAAAAAGATTAGGAAAAGATAATAAATAAATCAAAATATCACAGGGAAGTGGTGATTTTTGAGGTTCTAGCAAATGTGTGCCATTCCATCTCATATTCACCCAAATTTCATTGCCATGGCTCTGTGTGCTTGGTAACTTTGGACTGTTTGGAAAATTTAAAAATTATTTTTCCAACAATTTGACAGGAATTTCCACAAAGTTGAAATATCCCTGAATCCTATTGAACTGTGTATCCTATGTGTTGATTTCCTCCTTCTCCTCCTCCTCTGCAAGCCCTGTGTGAAAAGTCCTTTACATCTCCTCGATGACTATGGTGTCTCTTTTCTCCAGCAATTTCACAGCAGCCTCCTATGTCTGCAGTTCTGCCATGATATTTTCTAAAAGGGAGTTGATAAATCTTTGAGCTTCTTCCAGACTGGGCACCAGACAGAAGCCTTTTGTAATTGCATTGACAAGGGCCCTTCATTCTGATTTATCACATGGTTAAAAGATAGCTTCAGATGAAGAAAGAGCTTTGCCTCAAGGATTTACACCAGTTATTCATTTCTGATGGCTCTGCTACGCCTTTACCCTTGCGAGTGCACAGGGCAAAAATACTGTGATCTATAGTTCAAATCATAATAGTGAGTTTGACTTCTCCATTGAGATGTTGCTATAAATGAACCAATGTTTAGCATAGTTATGCAGCTGCTGGAATTCCAGCTTTTGTGAGGAGAAGCCAGGATTCCAACTTGCTGTAGGAAAGGCACTCATCCAATATATGCTCATATCAGAGATACAACCTTGAAACTATCCTTGTGTGGAAGTCTACCTCTCTTGAAAAAGCCTATATTCATAGAGATTTATCTATCTAAATACAGACATTGTTATATTCCATCCTAGCCAAGTAGATTTACTCAAAGCTTCTGGCTCAACCAAATTGTATAGAATAGATGAAACTGATATATTGTAGTGAACCAGGCAAAAAGGAGCAAGAACAAAGAAAGTTTGTTCTTTAAGATCCTATATTTTTCTATTGGCTTGTAGTCTCCTTTTTCTAGCCAGAGGACAACCTTACACATAGACAAGAGAAGAACCAACTTTTTGACTGTTCTTTTTCACATCTTGCAAGTTCTCAGAAACTGGGGCAAAACAAGTGAACAATGACAAGAAAGGGTTATAGTTTAGGAGTGGCATATCTGCTCTATAGACAGAAGGACCTAAATTCAGATCTCAGCTTTTCCAAATAATTTATGCCTGAAAGCTTAGACAGCTGCTACCATTTAATGCCAGCAAAAATAGGCTAGATGGACCAAGAATTTGACTTAGAAGATGGACTTTACTAGGTTCCTACACACAACAGTGATCCATCACAAGCACTGGCTCCAGAACATAAGGAATGCTTAAAACCAACTGATTTTATTTCTTGCCATTCCTCCTCTCCCTCTCCCTCTCCCTCTCCCTCTCCCTCTCCCTC
>BLBF01000065.1:12779567-12792989 GCA_015471245.1 Laticauda colubrina | reverse complement strand
TCTCTCTCTCTCTCTCTCTCTCTCTCTCTCTCTCTCTCTGTGTGTGTCTGTGTCTGTGTTTGTCTGTGTCTGTGTCTGTGTGTCTGTGATATGCAGTATAAGTTATCTCCTCCCCACAGTTGGACAGCTGCCTTTTCAAGTCAAGGGCGCCAGCCATTCAAGCTCCAAAATGCCTCTGTCCTTGCAAGCAAAGGAAGCTCTTCTTTCTATTTCTTTTTGTTTATGAGTTCTCTGAAATCAAATCTCATTTAAAGACAAGCCATATAAGGCTCATAGTCAGAGCTGGAAAGAATGCATGCCAAAACGGAAACTAATCTGATTTTTTGAAACATTTTTATTCCATCCTTCATTCAAAAGACAGAACACATGGTCTCCTTCGACCCTTCTCCTCTAACTCCTTATTTTGTCTTTGCAAAGATCCAATGAAGAAATCCAGGCTGAGTAGAAGACGCTCATCTGTATTTGCCCAGTTTTCTGGCTCAGCAGAGATTCTTAAGGCCCTGTCACACTGCCCAACGATTGCAAAACGTTAGTAAAAAGGACACAACGGACGAGAAAAATGTTCCATCCATTGTTATCCACTCTCAGAAGGGGCGAAAATTTGCATAACCGGAGCGGATAACACGGAAAGGAACGGACGCGGGGAGGATGCAGGGCGGATGGAAAGCGGATGCGGAACGGAAGCCCAGCGGATGGAAGCGGATGGGAGCGGATGGCACATCCGCTAGGCTTCCGGGGGACCTCAGCAAAGCGGACGCGGAACTGATACAGCGGATGCAGAGCGGACACCGAGCGGATGAAGCGGATGCACAGTGGATGTACAGCGGAAGCCTAACGGATGCCTAGCGTTAATTGCGCATGCGGGGAGGATGCATTGTGTAAGCCCCACGGATATAAGGGAAGCAGCTCGGAAGCAGGTCACCATTCAGAGGAAAGACCTGCTGCCGGACGGATTGACATCCTTGCCTGCCCTGCCTGCATGCCTGCCTGCAAGCCTTGCTGCCAGCCTTGTTGCAAGCCTTGCTGCCAGCCTCCCTGCCAGCCTTGCTGTCTGCCTGTCTGCCAGCCTTCCAGCCAGCCTTCCAGCCAGCCTTGCTGTCGGCCTGCCTGCCAGCCTTGCTACCAGCCAGTCTGCCTGCCAGCCTTGCTGCCTGCCTTCCAGCCAGCCTTGGTTCATGTCTGCCTGCCAGCCTTGGTGCCTGCCTGCCTGCCAGCCTTCCTGCCAGCCTTCGTGGCAGCCTTGGTGCCAGCCTTCCTGCCTGTCTTGGTGCCTGCCTGCCTGCCAGCCTTCCTGCCAGCCTTGTTGCCTGCCTGCCTGCCATCCTTCCTGCCAGCCTTGGTGCCTGCCTCCCTGCCAGCCTTCCTGCCAGCCTTGGTGCCTGCCAGGCTCCCTGCCAGCCAGCAACCCCACAACCATGCGGAAGCACAGCAAGCCTCAGCCATCTGCTGCCAGCCCTTGCAAGAGGGACAGGGCTACCATCCCACCCCCTGGCATCACTCTGGTTCTGCTGGGGCTTCTGCAGCACGGGCTCTCTCTTCTGGGGCTGGGGCTTCTGCTGCTTCTGCTTTTGGAGGAGCTGATGACAAGCACTCCAGCACTAACCACCTCCACAGCACCTGGACCCTTCACCCCTGAGACTGAGCGACCAAGAGGAGTGCCAGAGACTCATTTTTGTTTTATAGCTTGTTGTTAATAAAGTCTATTTTTGATTCACACACTTGCTTCATTTCTTTTTTTAATAAAGTCTTGCTGGAAACTTTTAGAAATGGTTTAAGCCTTTGCATGCTTGTGGGATGGGTTAAGATAGCAGTGGGATGGGTTAAGATAGCAGTGGGATGGGCAGGGATACCTTTGGGATGGGTAATAGCTGTGGGATAGATAAACCTCCAGTGCAAGCATAGTGGGACTGGATGGTCCACCCTCCCAGGTGCCACACCTATGGCTCTTTATTATCAATAACAATGTAATCAATCATCCACACATGTCAACATAAACACAACTCTTTATTAAATGCCCTTATCATTGTAGGCCCACCCAACATACATGGCCCAATCTCATCAGTGTGATGAGACAGCCTCAAGGAAGCATCCATTAATCATCTATCATCCTGTCTTGCCACTCCACTGCTCCAGCTGGGAAGTTGCACCAGTGTTTCAGGAGGTTGCGCTGCTTCTTCCCTTCCCGTGAGGCTCTGTTGGGGCCTTGCACATCCTCAGTGTCTATCAGGTTTTTCCCTTGCCTCCATTCCCCAGGCTCCGTGACCTATTGCCTTGCTGGAGGTCCACGAGCCTGTTCTGCAAGACTGGGTAGTGGGTGCGCATGAGATTGTGCAGGATGCAGCAAGCTTCCATGATCCTCCTCACGGTCTCTGGGTGATGCTGCATGGTGGTGAGAAGTACCTGGAACCTGTTGGTCAGGATGCCAAAGGCGTTCTCCACCACCCGCCTTGCCCTGGACAGCCTGTAGTTGAAGATCCTCTCTTCACGGGTGAGGCATCTGGAGGTGTAGGGCTTCATGAGGTAGGTTGTGAGGGAGAAGGCGTCATCCTCCACGATGAAGTAGGGCACATCTCGCGTGTCGTTGGGCAGTGGGTCTGGATCTGGAAAGCCCGTGATGAGGTTTCGTTCCAGCCCACCCTTGAGGTCACTTGCATTGTATAACTGGGCATCTGAAGCTGACCCGTTGCCTGAAGCATCGATGTACATGAACTTGTAGTCAGCATCGACCATTGCGAAGAGGATGATGCTGAAGAAGCCCTTGTAGTTGTGATAAGAGGATCCTGAGTTGGCTGGCGCTTTGCAGGCCACGTGCTTGCCATCGATGGCTCCAACGGTGTGGGGGAAGTTCCACCTCTGATACCACTGCTCTTTAACTTTCTTCCATCCTTCTTCAGTGGAGGGGCACTGGAGGAGCTCCTCCTTGTATTCTTCGATGATGGCCTGTACCACTTCTCTGACCACAATGCTGATGGTGTTGTGTGGCACCTTCCAGCCATACTGCATGCTCATGTATGTGGTCCCTGAGGCCAGGTGGCGCAGAGTGAGTGCCACCTTGAGCCCAGGTTCCAGGCTGGGCCGGAAGTTGGTGTTTGCCTTGGTCAACCTGGGTGTCAGCTGCACAACTTCATCAAACATGGCTGGAGGCATCCTCATGAAGTTCTGGAATGCACGAGTGTCTTCGTTCCTGAGCTCCACCATCAGCTTGTTGTACAGTCCATACTCTGCTCTTCTCCCGATCCATCTTTGGACTCAGATGCTTCTTGGCCGCCTCTTTTTCTTCCCATAGTAGAGTTCACAGAGCCTGTAGATGGCTTCGTACTGTTGCAGAAGGATGGTGGCTGCCAAAAGGACTTTGTTACGATCCACGGTGGACATGACTGGATGCTGTGGAAGAGGAAGAGGCAGATGAAGGCTGCAGAGGTCCGCACCGTAGGGCTGCTGTTCTGAAAGTGAGATCCAGATGAGTTGCTCCCCCTTTTTATAGGCAGTATAGGTTTTCCCCTAGGTGTTCTTTTGCATCCTCTAGGCATACACTAGACATCCTTAATATCCGAGATAGGTTCCCTCTGCGAATGTTTTTTCCGTTTTACATGCTTTGTTTCCGTTCTGCATCCACTAGGCATCCATTCTGCATCTGTTCCGCGTCCGTTCCGCTTCCTCCCTGCGTCCGTTTACCGCTGGAGCAGATGGAGTTGCGCGGATGCGCAGCGGATGCCTAGCGGATATAGCAGATGCAGAACAGATGCAGAATGGATGCCTAGAGGATGCGTAGTGGATGCAGAATGGATGAATTGGATACATTTTCCGCTCAAAAGTTTTGAGCAGCTCAAAACTTTCTGAGCGGATGAAACGTCAATAAACGGATGCTGGATGGATAGAGAGGAAGCAAAACATATGCAGTGAGTACAGAACGGATGCATCGCGTTAATCAACGGATGGCAAGTGTTTCTCTCCGTTTTACATCCTCTTTCCATCCATTGGTGCAGTGTGACAGGGGCTTTAATGTGCCCTTCTAATCTTAGAGGAGACACTCCAGATGTCCCAGAACTACTACAACTCCCAGGGTCTCTCACCATTGGCCTTACTGCTGAGAATTTGTAGGTCTCAGCCTCTAAATTACTATGGGAGGTATTGTGATTTCATTTGCTCTGCTGGATATTTTTGTCCTCTTGTTTGAGGACCTAGAAACCTAAATCTATAGGAGAAGTGAAGTCCCAAAGATGCTTTTCAAAAGGCAACTGGACTTTCTTACTTTTTCCTTGAAAACATTTTGCTTCTCGCCCAAGAAGTTTCTTCAATTCTGACTGTACTGAAGAACCTTCTTAGATGAGAACAGAAACATTTTCAAGGGAAAAAAAAGTCCAGTTGCCTTTTGGAAAGCACCTGTGGGACAACCATGACCTGGATGGCTGAGAACCTCCAAAGACAGGAGAGGTGGAGGTGTGCTCACTCCCCTTGTTTATTCTATCTTATGGGAGGTAAATAGAGTAGAATATAAAACAGTATGACTGACAAAGAGCAACCAGGTCCTCAGCAACACCAATTGGGAATCTGCACCCTATTCTTTCCTTGTTTGAAAACTAGAAAGTTGCAAGGATACCTACTCTTCTCAAAAAGAAGGTCCCTCTGTGTACAAATGTTGGTGGCCGGTGTGTTGTGCATGTGTACATTTCAGGCAGCATTTGAAGAAGTGCTTTTGTGATGTTTTAAACTCCTCATTCCCACTTCCAGCTGTCTCCTTGGGATTAAGAGGGTGGGTTCGTTGGTTGCTTTTGTTCTGTTCAATTTTATGATTTAGAGGAACAGCTGCAGGCAGTGTGGTCTGAACTTGTCCCTTCTTTCTCAAGAGCCTGCAGAGAACGATAGAGGGGAAAGAACGGGCTGGGAGGCGAGCAGAGCAAAGGAAAGAGGAGAGCAATAACTTAATGTTTGCGATTCGGAAAAGCCTGATCTTATCACCAGCACATTTCAGAACTGCAAAATTGGCAGGGCAAGGACCAGCCAGAGCTTCGAGCATAATAGAGGGAGGAAAAAGGCTGACTGAACATGGTCTTCATGAGAAAAAAGGGCTCAGGTCCCTCGCTATATTTTGTGGAATACAGTATATGGATCATTTCCAATAAGGAATATGGATGCAAGGACTTGGTCAGAGGCCTTGTACTAACTAGAGTAAAGCTTTGCAGCATTTTATGGAATTGTTGGCTTGACCAAACAATATACACAAGACAAAAACTCGACCCCATGGAGCACTGTTTCTCTTTTATTCTTTTTTTTTTCGAAAGCACTGTATAGCTACTGTGGATAGGAGTTCTTATTTTTATCTTAAATGTACATTTAATCTATACACAAAGGAAAATGCTTACATTCTTGGGTTGTTGTTTTTTTTTTACTGCTAAGAAATGTTCAGGAATGAATGAATTCTCCGTGGTGCATCTGCTGACCGGCACTGAAAAAAGTGACTTGTGACCGTTTTTTCACACTTATGACCATGGCAGCATCCCCATGGATTGTGGCAGGAAAGGTCATAAAATGATCAAACTTCAGATGCTTGGCAACTGACTCACATTTAAGCCCATGTCACACTGAACCAACAGATGCAAAGAGGATGTAAAATGGACAAAAAACCTTGCCATCCGTTGGTTAACACGATGTATCCATTCTGTACTCACTGCCTCTGTTTTTCATCCTCCCTATCCGTCCACCATCCGTTTATGGACGTTTCATCCGCTCCAAAAGTTTTGGGCTGCCTAAAATTTTGTGCAGAAAATGTATCCAGTTCGTCCGCTACGCATACGTTACGCATCCGCTACGCATCCGCTATATCCGCTAGGCATCCGCTGCAAATCCGTGGAACTTGCATCCGCCCGGATGCAGGGAGGAAGCGGAACGGACGCGGAATAGATGCAGAACGGATGCAGAACGGATGCAGCACGGAAACAAAGCGTTTAAAGCGGAAAAAACGTTCTCAGAGGGGATCTATCTCAGATATTAAGGATGTCTAGAGGATGCCTAGAGGATGCCTAGAGAATGCAAAGGGACACCTACACTGCCTATAAAAAGGGGGAGCAACTCGTCTGCATCTCACTTTCAGACCAGCAGCCCACCTGTGCAGACCTCTGCAGCCTTCATCTGACTCTTGCTCTTCCATAGCATCCAGTCATGTCCACTGTGGATCGTACCAGAGTCCTTTTGGCAGCCACCATCCTTCTGCAACAGTGCGAAGCCATCTACAGGCTCTGTGAACTCTACTATGGGAAGAAAAAGAGGTGGCCAAGAAGCGTCTGGGTCCGAAAATGGATCGGGAAAAGAACAGAGTACGGACTGTATAACAAGCTGAAGGTGGAGCTCAGGAACGAAGACACTCGGGCGTTCCAGAACTTCATGAGGATGCCTCCAGCCATGTTTGATGGAGTTGTGCAGCACCTGACACCCAGGTTGACCAAGGCAAATGCCAACTTCCGGCCCAGCCTGGAACCTGGGCTCAAGGTGGCACTCACTCTGCGCCACCTGGCCTCAGGGACCACCTACAAAAGCATGCAGTATGGCTGGAGGGTGCCACACAATACCATCAGCATTGTGGTCAGAGAAGTGGTGCAGGCCGTCATCGAAGAATACAAGGAGGAGCTCCTCCAGTGCCCCTCCACTGAAGAAGGATGGAAGAAAGTTGCAGAGCAGTGGTATCAGAGGTGGAACTTCCCCCACACCGTTGGAGCCATCGATGGCAAGCACGTGGCCTGCAAAGCTCCAGCCAAGTCGGGGTCCACTTATTTCAACTCCAAGGGCTTCTTCAGCATCATCCTCTTCGCCATGGTCGATGCTGACTACAAGTTCATGTACATCGATGCTTCAGGCTACAGCTCAGATGCCCAGGTGTACAACGCCGGTCACCTCAAGGAGGGGCTGGAAGGCAACCTCATCGTGGGCTTCTCAGATCCAGACCCCCTGCCCAATGACAAGCAAGATGTGCCCTACTTCATCATGGGGGATGACGCCTTCTCCCTTAGAACCTACCTCATGAAGCCATACACTTCCAGACTCCTGACCCGTGAAGAGAGGATCTTCAACTACAGGCTGTCCAGGGCAAGGCGGGTGGTGGAGAACACCTTTGGCATCCTGTCCAACAGGTTCCAGGTACTTCTCACCACCATGCAGCATCGCCCAGAGACCATGAGGAGGATCGTGGAAGCTTGCTGCATCCTGCACAATCTCATGCGCACCCGCTACCCAGTGTTGCAGAACAGGCTCGTGGACCGTCAACAAAGCAATGGGGACATGGAGCCTGGGGAATGGAGGCAAGGGCGAAACCTGATCGACACTCAGGATGTGCAAGGCCCCAACAGAGCCTTACGGGAAGGGAAGAAGCAGCGCAACCTCCTGAAACACTGGTGTAACTTCCCAGCTGGAGCGGTGGAGTGGCAAGACAGGATGGTAGATGCTTAATGGATGCTTCCTTCAGCCTGTCTCATCACACGGATGAGATTGGGCCATGTATGTTGGGTGGGCCTACAATAAACAGGGCGTTTAATAAAGAGTTGTGTTTATGTTGACATGTGTTGATGATTGATTACATTATTATTGATAATAAAGGGCCATAGGTGTGGCGCCTGGGAGGGTGGACCATACAGTCTCACTATGCTTGCACTGGAGGTTTATCTATCCCACAGCTATTAGCCATTCCAAATGTATCCCTGCCCATCCCACTGCTATCTTAACCCTTCCCACAAGCATGCAAAGGCTTAAGCCAATTCTAAAAGTTTCCACCAAGACTTTATTAAAAAAAGAAATGAAGCAAGTGTGTGAATCAAAGATAAACTTTATTGAAAAACAAGCTGTAAAAAAAAAATGACCCAAGTCAATTGTCCAAATAAAGTCCACAGGTAGCCAGCTAGCCGGTCTCTGGCACTCTTCTTGGTCACTTGGAGGTGTGCCCAGTCTCAGGGGTGAAGGGTCCAGGTGCTGTGGTGGTGGGTGGTGCTGGAGTGCCTGGCCTCGAGAGGACAACAGGGGATGGTGTGTTGAGAAAGGTCTCGGACAGCTGGCTCAGCCCCGTGATGCTGAGAGTTCCTTCCTCCATGCCATGCGGTGTCAGCCCCAGTACTGATGACAGATGTACTGAGGCCGAGCTTGGCTGTGGGGTGGAGGAAGGAGTAGTGTAGTGGGGCTGTCTGGTCTGCAGCTGGGTGAGGACTGGCGTGGGTGGCATCGCTGTCGTCCGTGGCATCATTGGCCTTGGTGGCATCACTGTCGTCGGTGGCATCATTGGTGTGGGTGGCATTGGTGGCATCAGTGAAACAGGTGGCAACGGTGTTGCCCGATGACTCTGTGCCTGGACTGGGAATGGCTGCTGCCTGTGCTGCTGAACGTCCTGGTAGCCGTAGCCCTGGTAGGTGAGGGGCTGTGGGAAGCCTTGGAATGGGAGGGACATCACCTGGGGTGGAGGAGCAGGCCTGGACTGGGTGGGAGCAGGTTCCTCTGGGTCTGGAGGGTTGTGAAGCAGCTTGGTGATCCGGTCCTTCACCTGCTGGTACTGTGGATCCGCCATTTCCTTGAGGGTCTGGTTGACATAGGTGAGGAAGGGCTTGTGGTTGGAGGATGAGGAGTCGGTGTGGACCAGCTGAGAGAGGAGATCTATGCTGGTGCGGATGGTGTCCCTGATCTCCAGCAGGACATTGTGGCTCTGCCCCTCCAGCTGTCCGGCTCTCTGCCTTTCTGCGGAGGCGGAGCTGGGGGGTGTAGATGCGGCTAGGACTGTGGTGGACTCAATCTCTCCTTTCGCCCACCGCACCAGGGAGTCCTCTACGCACTCCACCACGCTTACCACACCTGTCCATGGGTTCTCCGCCATGGCACACTCCACAGAAACCTGCCTGGAGACAGGGACTGACTCTCGGCCGGAAGAGGACTGGGTGGCAGCAGGCTGCCTGAGAGAGAGGGTAGTGAGAGGGGCTGCTGGTGCTCCTCGGTGGCGGATCTCACCCTCCAGGAAGCTGCACCTGGCCATGACGTAGGTCTCTCTATCTGTCAGTTTCACAGTGGCCTGGCCAGATTTCTTCAGGTGCAGCTTCCCGTACCAGGTGTGCATATGTTTCCACCAGCTGAGGAGCACCTCCTAAGTGTAACCCATACTCTCTGCCCTCTCTCTCCAAGCAGCCTGCTTCCGCTTGGTGTCCCTGTACAGCCGGTGTCCCTTCCGCCACAGATAGTCGTTCTCTCTCAGCCACTCCAGCACCTCATCCTCGTGCGTCTCCGCAATGGAGTATTGCCTCCTCTCCCGTTGTCGCATACGCCTCTTCCTCCCTTTGGCAGGACCAGATGGGCCCTCATCAGAGGGGATCCCAGGTAGTAGGGGCTGCTCCTCCACACCACCACCACCAGCAGCAGCAGCAGGGTCATCATCATCATCATCATCATCATCATCATCCTCACCAGCAGGATCATAATCAGTATCATCATCCTCACCAGCAGGATCATAATCAGCAGCAGCAGCAGCAGCAGCAGCAGCAGGAACACCAGGACTAGGATCAGCAGCAGTAGAGTAAGCACCAGCAGGGCCAGCAAGTCCAGGAGCACGAGCAGGACCAGGAGCGCGAGCAGGATGAGCAGGACGAGCAAGACCAGGAGCACGAGCAGGTCGAGCAAGTCCAGGAGCACGAGCAGGACCAGGAGCGCGAGCAGGATGAGCAGGACGAGCAAGACCAGGAGCACGAGCAGGTCGAGCAAGTCCAGGAGCACAAGCAGGTCGAGCAGGACCAGGAGCAGCTTCAACAGAGTAAGCAACAGCAGAAGCCCCAGCACCAGCAGAAGCACCACCGCCAGGAGCAGCTTCAGCAGAAGCCCCAGCACCAGCAGAGTCAGGGGCAGGGGGCGGGAGGGTGGCCCTGTCCCTCTTGCCAGGGATGGCGGCAGGTTGCTGAGGCTTTCGCTTCCTCCCCATGGTTGTGGGGTTGCTGGCTGGCAGGGAGGCTGGCAGGCACCAAGGCTGGCAGGAAGCCTGGCAGGAAGGCAGGCAGGCAGGCAGGCACCAAGGCTGGCTGGAAGGCAGGCTGGCAGAGCAGGTCCACGAAGTGTCCAGCAGCAGGTCTTTCCTCGGAATGCTGGCCATGTGCGAGCTGCTTCCCTTTATATCCGGGGGGCTTACGTAATACTTCCACCCCTCAGGCGCAATTAACGCACGGCATCCGTTCCGCTTCCACTGTGCATCCGTTAGGTTTCCGCTGTGCATCCGCTTTATCCACTGTGTATCTGTTGTGCATCCGCTTCATCCATTCGGTGTCCGTTCTGCATCCGCTGTATCCGTTCCGCATCCGCTTCGCTGAGGCCCCCCCGGAAGCCCTGTGGTTGCGCCATCCGCTCCCATCCGCTAGGCTTCTGTTCCGCATCCGCTTTACATCCGCCCTGCGTCCTCCCCGTGTCCGTGTTATCCGCTCCGGTTATGCAAATTTTTGCCCCTTTTGAGAGTGGATAACAATGGATGGAACATTTTGCTCGTCCGTTGTGTCCGTTTTGCATCCATTGGCCAGTGTGACATGGGCTTTATGATGGTTGCAGTGTCCTGGGGTCATGTGATCATCTTTTGTGATTTTTTTTACAAACAAAGTCAATGGGGAAACCAGATTCACTTAACAATCATGCTACTAAGTTAACTTTAGTGATTCACTTAATGACTGTGGCAAGAAAGATCATAAAATGGGGCAAAATTCACTTAACCAATGTTTCAGTTAGCAATAGAAATCTTGGGCTCAGTTGTGGTCGTAAGTCAAGGGCTATTTAGGTTTGAATGAAGAGATCATCATCAATCATAACAGATAAACAGGAGAATTAGCAGCAATTGTTATTAATAAATCTTGAGCATGTTTAATCAAACCAAAACTGTTCCTAGTGAGATCTTGCCAGATCTTGCTGTCTATTAAAGAGAGTTTGATGACTTCCCTATATCATTCAGATCAGTTAAAGATTCAGTTAAAGACAAAATGTATTGCCTGGGCAAGGGTTAAAGAAGATGTAATAAATTTGTCCTACAGATCTTGTTGATAAGGTTGAAAGTAATGGTTCCTGATTTACAATGACAAAGGTATTCATGGCATGGGATTTTCTGGAATCTCTCAGCCAAGAAGCTAGGAGAGCAATAATTTTACAGCATTTGTTTACATGCTTTTTCAAGCCTTCTAAGTTGCTGATAAGCCCTAGATTCTGTGGAAGTGATTTCCATGTATTAACTGTGGCCACTGCAGAAAACCTTCAGCCTTACCCCTAATATTCATTCCAGTAGCTTTGTTCCAGATGGACCCTCACAGATCATTATGTTTCTACTGCAAGAGTACCTTGTCTCCATCTAGCCCTGCTCTACTCCATCTTTATTTTTCCTTTGCCTGGAAAAAATATACCTGACCTAACACAAAAATTAGCAGGTTTTGATACCATCTGCCAATGCTGGAAAATTCTGACTAGGATTCCTATCTTGGCATGGCATCTCTCAAGACTCTCTATATAAATGGGGCAAAGTATCCTCCCCTGAAGGAAACCTTCCAAGTTTCTTCAAAGAACACAGTGGCTGGACACCATGTCCACAGTGGCTGGACACCAGGACTTCAAAGAACACAGTGGCTGGACATCATCAAAGCTGACACCAACCAGAGCATAGGAAAAACTCAAAGAAGTAGTACAAGATCAGAAGATGTGGAGAGACCTGGCCCAGAGAATCACCAAGTGTCAGATACTCCTCCTCCTCCACCTCCTCCTCCTCCTCCTCCTCCTCCTCCCCCTCCCCCTCCCCCTCCTCCTCCTCCTCCTCCTCCCCCTCCTCCTCCTCCTCCTCCTCGTCCTCCTCTTCCTCCTCCTCATCATGTTCCTTGCCAGACATTGGATCATATAATGATTAGCTGTTATTTGAGAGCTTATACAGGAGGAAAAGCAGCTTTTCTCCAACAAACAAATATTGCACTTAATTGGATAAATGACCTAGATATTAATATATAGAACACTTGTTCCATTCTCATGAACCAATGTATTTCCAAATGTAACCTACAACTTATATAGAACATCTTGAATTCCTCATACCTTACCAAATGGACTATTCCCATCATACCTGTAACTACAGTATCATGTATTCCTTTTATATATTCTTACTACAGTTATCCAGGTACTTTACGCCATACGCAAAATAAATAAATCTTCATTTTTCATGTTTGCTTTTCCCAATAGTGAAATAAGAACCCTCAGCCACTGGAGGGTGAGAGAGAAAGTTTTACTTGAAAGCAGCTAGAGAAGATGGGAGATGGGTTTATCACAGTACCATGAATATAGAAGGAAAGTGCAGTTCCCACTAATGGGAAGAAGTTGCTGCTTATTTCCAAGGAAGCATGGAAAAATTGGCTTCATACCATTTCCTTTGGCAGGGGAGCAAAGTGATAGTAGATCAGTTTATCACTACAAAGGCATCACAGGGTATGAAAACAGCCTAAATTTTGAATTGGCATTTTCCCTGATCCTAGAAGGGGCCTCTGGGTTTATCTCTCCTGAATATAACAGAATAACTGAGTTGGAAGGGACCTTGAAGGTCTTCTAGTCCAACCTCATACTCAAGCAGTCCAATCTCTTACAATATTTCAGATAGGTGGATGTCCAGTCTCTTTTTAAAAGTCTCAAGTGATGGAGCACCCACAATGTTTAATAACCCACAACATCTGAAGGCAAGCCCTTCCACTGGTTCTCACTGTCAGGAAATTCCTCCTTAGTTCTAGATTGGATCTCTCCTTGATTAGTTTCCATCCATTGTTTCTTGTCCTGCCTTCAGGTGCTTTGGAAAACAAATTGACTTCCTCATCTTTGTGGCAACCCCACAAAATATTGGAACACTGTTATCATGTCACCCTAGTCCTTTTTATTAAACTAGACATACCCAATTCCTACAAGCTTTTTCGTGTTAGCTTCCAGCTCGCTAATCATCTTTGTTGCTCTTTTCTGCACTCTTTCCAGAATTGACATTTTTTTACGCATTTTGGCAACCAAAACTGGATGTAGTATACTAAGTGTGGTCTCTTTCAAAGTTCAGCTTCATATTAGCCTGCTTGGCTTGATACTATGAAGTGTTTAGGAAGATTTACAGGCAGCAGAAAGCTAGTAGATGAGAAACGCTGCTTTCTTTTTCTGTGGAACAGAGGATTTTGTTGCTGTCCTTTTTGTCAAGAAGTTATGAAGTATGGGTGGGCTTGTTTGTGTGAGTGAGCACTGTTGTTTTCTTAGTGCCTGGCATAAGCTGAGAGTAGGAAGAAGTTACAATTACAAGGGAAGGAGGAGTCCTGATGGTGATCCTAAATGAACTAGAGAACAATAACAAACCTTATATCTATAAAACCTCCTTTGATGTGAGCATAGTTGTTCTATATGTAAAGTGGATGACTCCAAATCTACAAACCTGATTGG
>BLBF01000065.1:12766661-12779557 GCA_015471245.1 Laticauda colubrina | reverse complement strand
GAATAAAGTATTTGTTGTTGGAACCCGGTCTACCTCGTGTGTTTTCCGAACAAAACAATAGTGTTTGAGGGGCCTTTGGACTCTATGGGACAATGACTAAGAGAAACTTCAGAAGATGGAAATCCATCACTATGTTTCAAACAATGAGGAAGTTTGTTCTCTGAGAATGAGCATCCAAAGGATTAATTGGACTTAACCAAAAGATAAATAAATACCTTGTATTCTTGGGCAACAGTTCATCTTCCTGTGATGTTACCAGAAGTGGGTAAGAAAATAATAATTTTTTACTTTTGTTCAATACATTATGTTTTATGAAGAATGTTCTTCAAGCAATAAAAGACAAATCTAAAAGAAAGAAAAAAGAAGAAATAATAAAGAAAAGAAAAAAGTGGAAGAATAATTAGTAGAAGAAAGATCAGAAAAATAAATGACTCCCTCTTTTGCAATAAAAGTTAGCAACTTATGCTCAACCTTCTTTCTTCATAGTATAAAAATCCCTTCAGCCTCTTATTTAGTCCTTTTTAAATTCTCAGATCCATGAATCATCACTTCACTTTCAGCAAAAAAGTCCATAAAAGATTTTCAATCTTCTAAAATGATCCTTATTGTTTTATGCCTCACCCAAATAAGTTAGTTACAGTACTTATTCACAGTGTGAAACTCTTCTGGAAGGAAACCATTTGGGGAGACTTGATTTATTTATTTTATTTTATTTTATTTATTTTGTCAAGTGATTATAAGATAACAGGTATAAGTATAAACATAGTTATAAATACATGAAATGGATACATATAAGAACAATAAAAAGAAACAGTAGGACAGGGATGGCAGGCACATTGGTGCGCTTATGCATGCCCCCTACAGACCTCTTAGGAAAGGGGTGAGGTCAATAATAGACAGTCTAAGGTTAAAGTTTTTGGGGTTTGGGGAAGAAACCAGAGTCAGGTAGAGTATTCCAGACATTGACCACTCTGTTGTTGAAGTCGTATTTCCTGCATGCGGTCAACCTTGAGTTTGTATCTATTGTGTGCTCTTATGGTTGAAGCTGAAGTATTCATTGACAGGTAGGACATTGCAATCAACGTTCCCTCTAATTTTCTATGTGTCTGAGCAAACACATCAACTCCTTGAGCAGTCCCTTGGACCACTGTGAGCAACATCAGATGTGTGCACTGTGGTCAGGCCAGTATCGCATCCATCCAAGTAGCACGATTTATTAAAAGAATCAAATTACAGCATTTATATTTAAGTTAGAATTCTTTTAATTAAGTGCTTTACCAAGCTTACAATGAAAAGGACAACATACTTGTTAACCTGTGTACTATGGTAACACTATTCAAAGTATAAATGTTTGTTTTTAACTACAGCAAAACATAAATTGCCAACCAAGCCAACTCAATTTTCATTGTGAAGCTCTGACTTGTATTACAAGTACGAGTTTGAAATGTCAGTGTGTGAAGCTCTTTCTGGGTGAGAGCCTGAGAGGGTCCTACTGTGTGGTCTGGTAGAGAGTTCTGCTGTCCATTGGTTGAAACTGAGAGAGAGTCGTACTGTGGTCTGGAAGAGGGTTCTGTAGTCCATCCATTGGGGGAGAGAGAGTCCTCCTCCTGTGATCTGGAAGAGAATCCTGCTGTCCACTGAGAGAGAGGGTCCTGTGGTCTGGGAGACAGTCCTGTAACTCTTTGTCTGCAAAATAAAGTATACAATGACCCAATTGTTAGCTACTACTCAGAAACTACAGTATTTAATGATCAACATCCACAAATGAAAATTCTAAATAAATGAGACTAGATGAACACAAATCTGATTGAAAAATTAATGTTCACCTTAACATTCCCGTCTGTTTTTCTCATCTCTCCAGTGTTTGTGTACATTGTCCAGGTTGATGGCCTCATCTGCTTGCAGCTTTGACTTTATGCGCATCAGCTGATCCAAATGTGCCACTCCAAGGCAATTTCTGGATGCTGTTTTGATACGATTCATTAAACTAAAGCCTCTTTCACAATCTGCACTGGATACTTGAAATGTAGCACAAATATCCACCAGCTGAGAGATGTTTTTTAGCTCCTCACATTTTAGTGTTACAGCCACCATATCTGAGAATGTGCTGATTGACCCTTGTTTAAGTTTTTGCCTCATTATGTACTTGAACTCAACATATTCACTGTTAATGATCTCTACAGAATGTGGGTGATGAAGAATGGCCTCATACTTCTTTGCCAGTGTGGCAACATCTGCTGTTCCATAGTCAAAACTGATGTCTGAGCTCAATGCTTCAATGTCAAATGCAGACCACTCCTTTAATTCATCCTCTGGAAAACAAGCATCCAAGTGATCACAGAGCTTACCAATAAAATGAGTAATCTCACTGGTGTTTCTGCCATCAGCAGATGAGGCGCTCATTGCCTCTTTGACACGGTCACTCCACTGAACATCCTTTTCATCTGTCAAGTATTGGGAACGCAACTTCTCAATCTTTGCTCTTGCAAAGCAGTGCCCTTCCATCACAGTCAGGTTGTGTCTTTGAAAAGAAAGACAGAGGTGTGCTAGCTCATCCAAAACATCTCCCAGAGCAATGAGAGTAACCTTGAACTTTGAATCAGTCAGCTTTTTGTAACAGTAATTTGCCACTGGATCTCTGTCATCACTGGATTCTCTCTTGCAGTATTCTTCCAGCACAGAGTAGTTCCTAAGAACAGCATTCACAGCTTGGTGCCACGACAGCCATCGCACTTCGTTCAGAGGCCTGAATGACAATATATCCTCATCCATAATCTTTGTGAGGTCTTCAAGTTTTCCCCTCTTTACAGTGGATCTTGAAAAAATTGGATAAACTGTTCTAAGAAGAGTTTCCACATCATGCATCAAATGTACATCTTTCCATGCATCATCAATGCCCAAGTCCTCTCTATGGGCCACACAGTGTTGTTCAGTTAGGTGTGACATTTGCCGCTTTAATAAAGCTGCAACTCCGTTGTGTTTTCCTAGCATTACTGAGGCACCATCGGAGGTCAGCAGCACCATTCTCTGCAGGTCCAGTTCATGCTTGATGTAAAACTTAATTATTGCTTGCACAATATCCTTAGCAGTGCAGGCTGACAGCTGAATGATGCCGCCAAACACAGTTTTATGGTTAATGTTATTTTCCTCCCTGTATTTAAAATACAGGACCAGCATTTTGTGCACTGTTATGTCTGTGTTCTCATCTATGATGAGGGTGTGCCAAGGTGCATTTTTAACACTACACACCATCTCATTCTGCACCTTGTGATTTATTGAATTCAAAAATTCAAAGGCGTAATTTTTGCTACACCAGCTTTCTGGTATACTCACATACTTTGCCTTGTGACTGTGAATTTGTTGAACCAACAGCATAGATGCATTCATGTTGATGGCTAGCAGAATATTGTCAATGAGAACTTTAACTTGCTCTGGGTTGGATTTCTTTACGAGTGATAGCTTGTTCCTCTTCTCTCGGTCTTTGGCACTTTCCTCCAACAAAGTACTGATCCCCATTCCCATCTTACATCTGCATACAATTTCAACTGCTTTCAAATGACTTTTGTGCTGAATGTGATGCTTGAGGTAGTCCAGCTTCCATTCTGTCCATACTTTTCCTTCCGAAAACTTGCTTGCTACTTTGGCTTCACAACATGTTGTGCAGAGCAGACCTTTCTCGCTCGAAAAAGAAAAAATATCACCCAGTTTCACATTTTTTTCTTCTGTTTGCACAAACTCAGACAGCCATTCCACCTTAAAAGAACTGCATTTCTTTTTAACTTTGGCTTCGTGAGGGGATGTGTCGATGCCCATTTGTTTTGCCATTGTTATATAAAGGTTTAAACAAAAGCAGCCTACACATGTCTTCTCTTTAATCACCATTTGGCTAGCTAAAAACGTGGTGGGTGGCACATAATGACGTTGTCATTGTCAATCACATTGATTCGGTGCGTCAGTACATATGTGAATCACACCATTGACTGAAGCAACCAGTCGCCCCTCCCTCACTCATTGAATCACCTTCCAAAATAGCACAGCCACAGACTGAATAGTTATATATGTTTTTTTTATTTTTTTTTATTTTATTTTCACTTCAGGTGGGATTTCTATTTTTTGTGCGCAGTGCAAAATGTCTGTTACACGGAGACTGTAACACCAGTCCGCAATTGCGCACATGCGCAGCTTAGAGGGAACGTTGATTACAATATATAATTTTATGTATTATATTTAGATCGGACTGAAGGTGGCGTAGTTGTAGGTTGTCAAGGTCTAAAATTTCAAGTCTGGTGGCACAAGGTATTCTGTAAGGAGTAGAGTAGTGGAGAACTGTTCTTGAGAAATATTTCTGGACTTTATCAATTGTATTAATATCAGATATGCAATGCGGGTTCCAGACTGATGAGCTGAATTCGAGTATTGGTGTAGCAAATGTTTTGTATGCTCCAGTTAGTAGTGTGATATTACCGGAGAAAAAGCTACACAGGTTTAGGTTAACAACTCTTAATGCCTTTTTGGCTATGTTGTTACCGTGGGCTCTAGCACTTAGATCATTATAGATGAGTACTCCAAGGTCCTTGACAGAGTTTGGATCATCAGTAAGGTCTTAACTATTCAGCTTGTATTTTATTTTATGATTTTTTTGCCAATATGTAAGACAGAGCATTTATTTGTTGCCATTTGTTTGACCATTCTGATACATAGTCAAGGTCTTTTTGAAGGGTATCAGTATTGTCTGTGCTGTTGAATAGCTTTACATCATCAGCGAAGAGAACGCAGTTGCTCTAAATATGATCACAGAGGTCATTTATGTAGAGTATGAAGAGAGTTGGTCCTAGAACACTGCCTTGGGGGACACCAGTGTTGACAGGTACAGGACCTGTAGGATGCTCCCAATTTTGACCATTTGTTGTTGATTTGATAGGAATGCTTCTATCCAGTTATGCAGGTGTCCAGAGATACCATAAGATTTTAGTTTTAGGAGTAGTTTGTTGTGTACTACTGAATCAAAGGCTTTACAGAAGTCTATGTAGATTGCGTCTATTGCTTTTCCCTGACCGAGTTGTGTAGTCCAGATGTTTTTGCAGTGTAAGAATTGCAGATTACAGGATAGTTTTTTCCTGAAACCAAATTGTTTACTAGAGAGTAGGTGTCAGCCTACAATATTTTCTCCTTTTGCTTTGCATCTTTCGGCTGTCATAAGTAACGGGGAGAGGAGGGGGAATATGGTTATAGGAAGTGAGCTGGAAGTGTTGCAAAACAGAACTGTATAAGTTTGGGGGGGGTAGATTCTTGCTTAGGCTTTTCTCCTATGCTATGCGCAGCTGCAACTTTTTGTCAAAATATGTCAACAGACAGAAGCCTCATCACCACCTGAAGATGCCCACATGATGATACATGAGCCAATTGAACTATTGGGGTTGGGAGCATTGCCATTACTTTGTATATGTGATTTACGTGTCCATTTTATCAGATTCATAATTCTTTTGTTGCTACCACTTGATTTCCAGTAAAAGATATCTTTTCTCTGATTAAAGAAGTCTAAGTATTTCCTTCTTGGATTTTGAATGGAGCACCAGCTGACATTATTCTGAATCTCCACGTTACCAGCCCACCCGGAGAATTACAAATTTTCTTCTGAGGGGGTCTGAACACAATGTCAAATCCAGCCAGTGACCAAGAAGACCTGGGAGAGACTAAAGGACAGGATTCCCTGCTGTTAGAGGCAGCAGGGGAGGCCGATTTGTTAGCAGAATTAAATCTTGGTGAAAAACCACCTGTAAAACCCAAATGGTCCCTGAGAGTCAGCTGGAAAGATCCTGAGGAAAAGCCTCCTCCAGGAGTGACCACTACCTGTTATGGTGGAAGAGAGGAGCCATGGCAAGAGAAGGAAAGAATTTTTTTTTTTATTAACTCAAGCTGTGGATCTTTTAAATGAAGCTATTGGAGAACTTCAAATTGAGAACCTCAAACTGATCAAAGGTATGAGGGAGAGGAGGGGGAAGCAGCCCCAGTCAGAAGAATCAGTGCAGCCACCCCCATAAATCAACCTCGGCTAGCGCAATAGGCAGCAGCAGCCCAGGGGGCCCCAGCGGGGCGAGTAATTGCCAGAAGATGTAGAACTCTAAAGGTGCCTCTGTTGGAAGTAAAATATGGGGGGGAATCCCAAGGAGTTAGGATTCTTCCTGGCACAAGTCTGGAGCCATATGGAGGAATATGAAGAGGATTTTTCCTCAGAAGCAGCCAAAGTTAGATGTGTTACCAGGGCTCTGGAAGGAACAATTGCAAAGTGGATGGTGATTTTACAAAATGATAATGCCCCTCAGCTGATGAATTATGACCTGTTCATGACTGCATTGCGGGCCAGCTTTGAAGACCCACTTGCTGAACGTAAGACCAGAATTAGGATGAAGACCATAAATCAGGGGCGGAGATCAGTGGCCGACTACACCCAGGAATTTAGAGAGCTGGCGTGTCATATTCGAGGCTGGTCCCAGGGTGCCCTGATAGAAGCTTTTAAAGATGGGTTGAATGAAGATGTATATCAAAGCTGTATTGCCAGAAGAGACCCCAGTGATATGTGCTGCAGCTGTGGTACGTGCTGGCAGCAGAAATGGAAACAGATGCCGGGGGGGTCTTGGTTAGAGCAAGTCCTCCTGCACCAGCCCTTGAGAAGCCTTAAAACCTCAAAAGGGAGGAATGGAGGCAAAATCCAAGACCACTGCTTGCTTCTGATGTGGGAAGGAAGGTCACCGGGTTGCAGATTGCCATGCCAAGTTAGAACCAAAGGGGGCACCAGGAGGAGGAATAAAACCTGAAAAAAACCCAGCGAAGCCTTGTGAAATGGTGCTTAAAGTGGAGGAGGTTGTAGAGATCGCCCTCCGAAAGGAGAAGAGCTGGGAACTCCAACCTCTTCTGAAGAGAGTGAATCTGAATCAGAAGACAACTCACTGGTTAGTCCAAACAAGGGCCCTATGACCATTCCAGTGAGATTAAGGGTGCCCACATTGGGAGCCAAAGGGGAAATGCTGGCCTTGTTAGACTCTGGGTGCACAAGGTACATAATCAGATCAGAGGTAGAAGAGAAAATGGGCTTTAGGCTAAAGACACCCACAGCCTTTTGCCAATTGGATGGATCAGGAGCTGGGAGTGGCCCTGCACATTTCATAACAGAACCAGTAAAAATGACGATGGGGAAGCAGAGAGAAACTTTGTGTTTTATCATGGCTCCTGGGATGGAGAGCTCCCTTATACTGGGTTTGCCTTGGCTCCAGAAATGGAACCCCCACGTTGATTGGAGGAGATCATTGCGCATACGTACTGACCAATGCCCAGAAGGGGAGGGACAATCTCAACTGAAACTCAAGAGTCCCACTGAGCTGGCCTCCACTGGCACCAAGAGTCTGAGGGGGAAGGAGAACATTCCAGAGGAATATTGGGATTTAAAGGAGGTATTCAGTGAAAAGGCCTCGGTCGAGTTTCTACCTCATCGCTCAACAGATTGCAGCATTGAAATTTTACCAGGAGTGAAACTCCCAAAAGTGAAACTCTACTCGATGACACTGTGGGAACTAGAAGAGCTGCAGTCATTTATCAATAAAAATTTGGAACATGGTTTCATCCAACCTGCTAGACCCTGGGTAGCAGCCCAGTATTGTTCCGTGAGAAGAAAGATGGCTCTCTGCGTTCATGTGTGGACTATATAAACCTCAACACTATTTCAGTGGAGAACGTGTACCCCCTCTCCTTGATGAAGGATATGTTGGCTCACTTGGCCAAAGGGAAAATTTTTACAAAACTTGACCTGAGAAAAGCATACTACTGAGTTTGAATTAAGAAAGGGGATGAATGGAAAACTGTTTTTAACTGCCCATTGGGACTGTTTCCAATTCAACGTTCTTCCATTTGGCCTATAGAGGTCCCCTGCAGTATTCATGCAAATGATCAATCAGGTGTTGCATGAATATCTATACAAAGGGGTATTGGTTTATCTTGATGACATCCTTATCTACATGGAGACTCCTGATGAACATGTAAAACTAGTGCGATCAGTTCTGGAAAAATTTCAAGCTGCTGAGCTCTAGGCAAGTTGTCCAAGTGTGAATTCCACCAGGAAGAAAATGACTATTTAGGCTATCGCATATCACATGATGGCATAGAAATAGATCTGGGGAAAGTGTGCCATTTTGGAATGGGCCCCTCCCCGCACCAGGAAGCAATTTCAAAGTTTCTTGGGATTTGCTTATTTTTACCATCAATTTATCCCTGCTTTTACGAAGATTGCAATGCCTATCACAAATCTAAAAACCAAAGGGGAGGTGAAACCAAAGCCTAGTAAACCACTGGAGTGGGCCATGGAATGTCAAGCCACTTTTGAGAAGCTGAAACAACTGTTTGCTGCTGAACCAGTGCTAAAGCACCCGGACATGGATGCTCCTTTTGTAATCCAGGCAGATGTGAGTGATGTAGCAGTCGGGGCGGTGTTACTACAAGTAAACGAGATGGGGACTCTGCAACTGTGTGCATATACTTCCCGTAAACGAACTGAAACCGAAAGAAGATGGGCCATCTGGGAAAAAGAAGCTTTTGCAGTTCACTGGGCTCTGTTAACCTGGAGGCATTTCTTAGAAGGGGCAAAACACCCATTTGAGTTGTGGATGGATCATAAAAATTTGGAGGCTTTGAAAACACCTCAGAAGCTGTCTCCCAGGCAAGTTCGCTGGGCGCAGTACTTTAAGCGCTTTAATTTTTCATTCAAGTATCTTCCAGGGGAAAGAACTTCATGGTGGATGATTCATCTAGATTATCTCAATATAATAGTGCTCACCAAGAGGTGGTAGGGCCTATTGTCCCAACCAAACAGTTGGCTCCAGTGGTTACCAGAGCCCAGAAAAAGAAGGAAGTTGATTTATCAAACTGCACAATTAAAAGAAGCTCTAAAACTTGATGATTGGTTCCTTGCTCACTCAAATAACTGTACGGTTAGAGATGGATTGGCATGGGTGGGGGCCAAATTATATGTGCCAGCAATGCTGAGAAACCAAATATTACAGCAAGCTCAAGACTGTAAAACTGCTGGACATTTTGGATTTGTGAAAAACCTTACACTTGGTTAATAGGCAATTTTGGAGGCCTACCTTGAAAAAGGACATTGAGACATATGTGGCTAGCTGTCCTATCTGTGCCTCAGCCAAACGGCCTCCTGGTAGTAAACCAGCAGGCTTACTGCAAAATGTGGTGATACCAACTGCTCCATGGAAGGAAATTTCTATGGATTTTATAGTGGAATTACCTGAAAATGGGGGGAATACAGTTATTTGGATGGTAACTGATTTGTTTGCCAAACAGGTACATTTCATACCTTGTCCGAAGATCCCATCTGTGAAAACGTTGGCTAAACTGTTTATTTTACATATCTACAGGTTACATGGGGTTCCTGAACGCATAATCTCAGACAGGGGTGTCCAGTTTACCTCAAACTTTTGGAAGGAGTTCCTGAAGTTATTGGGCTTCACCCAGGGCTTAAGCTCTGCCCACCACCCACAAACCAATGGGGCTTGTGAGAGAACTAACTCAGTATTGGAACAATATCTTCAATGTTACATAAATTATCAGTAAGATAATTGGGCCATTTGCTGAGGTGGCATAAAACAATTCGGTACATAGTAGTACTGGGTTTACTTCATTTAAAGTGGCTTCAGGACAAGATTTTGTACCTATACCCGAGCTTCCACAGGAGAAACCTAACATTCAGTCATTAGATGAATGGATAACACAGCTCCAGCTTACCTGGCCAGTTACCTGTAAAGCATGAGATGATGCTCATCAAACCATAAAAAATTTGCAGATAAAAAGAGAAGTCCACAAAAACCATATCAAGTTGGTGACAAGGTCTTTTTATCCACCAGATATTTGCACACCGTACAAAAGTCAAAAAAGCTTGGACCCAAGTATGTTGGACCTTTCTCAATTGAACGAATTGTGAACCTTGTGGCAGTCCAACTGAAATTACCTAAAACCCTCCGATGGATCCACCCTGTTTTCCATGTTAGTTTATTAAAATCTGAACATACCTCCTACATGAGACCAACTCAGGTTGATCCCCTTATGCCATTGTTAATTGAAGGTGAACAACATTTTGAAGTTAAATTCTCAAAAACAAAGGGATCAACTCCAATATTTGATTGTTTGGAAACATTTTCCTCCTTCCCAGTCTGAATGGGTGAATGAGAAGGATGTTCGAGCTCCTAAGCTTATCAAGGCATTTTGTACTAAATATCCTGATAAACCCTAAAAAATATTAATATGGTGTTACATGTATATTTTCTGTTACCTTCTATTTTTATCTTTTCTAGGACTAACATCTCTTTTGCAGGAGGGCCGAATGTCAATCTTCAAGATTTTCTCCCTTTGCTTTGAATCTTTTTGGGGGGAGGAAGGGGAATATGGTTATGGGAAGTGAGCTGGAGGTGTTAAAAAACAGAACTGTATTAGCTGGGGGGGGGTAGATTCTTCCTTAGGCTTCTATCCTATGCTATGCGCAGCTGCAACTCTTTATCAAAATATGTCAGGGTCAATGGACAGAGGCCTCATCACCACCTGGAGATGCCCATATGATGATATACACAACTTTTAATTGGATGAGCCAATTGAACTATTGGGGATGGGAGCATTGCCATTACTTTGTATATGTGATTTACGTGCCCATTTTCTCAGATTCAGAATTCTTTTGTTGCTACCACTTGATTTCCAGTAAAAGATATATTTTTCTGATTAATGGAGTCTAAGTATTTCTTTCTTGGATTTTAAATGGAGCACCAGCTGACAGTAGGTTGTTTGTCTCTAAGTGGAGGATGATGGATTGGTTAATAATTGATTCCATGATTTTACAGGTGGTACAGCATAAAGAGATTGGTCTGTAATTTTCAACTAGGCTGGGGTCGTCCTTTTTGAAGATCAGGATGACTGTGGCTAGTGACCATAGGTTTGGCTAGGAGCTGGTACTGAAAGATTTTTTCAAACATTTTGCTTAGAGGTTCTGCTATGGCAGTGGATAGCTTTTTTAAGATGTAGGCACATATTCCGTCCAGTCCAATAGATAGAGATAGTTTTAGATTGCGTAGTGCTTTTTCAACATAGTCTTCTGTAAAATTGATATGTATTAGATCATTGTAGTTGTCTGTGGTTGGACTAGGAAATACTGAGCACAATCCATTGCTGTTTATAATACTGAGCCAAAGAATGTGTTAAAGAGATTGGCTTTAATAGTGTCGTCGTTGCAGTCTTTACTATTCGGTCCTTTCTGGGGTTGGATGGACCTTGAGTTTTTTAGTTTGTTGTTTACAAAATTGTAGAAAGCGCAGGTGGAATTGGTGCGTAGAAGGTTTTCCTCTTGTTTAATGTGATTATTGGTGCATTCAGTTTTTTTTTGGTGTCATAAATTTTTGTATCGGCTTTTGAAGTTGGCAACGTGACCAGATTTGTTTTTCTGCCAAAGTGATTGATTTCTTTTTGGACTGAAGCTTTCTTATTGTTATGAGTAATTTGTTTTTTTCTGGTTTTGGGAGTTGTTATTGTTAGATATAGTTTGATGACTCTTTTGACATAAAAATATGTTGTGATGGTCTTCAACAGTATTGCATCCAGTGAATAGAAATTGCCAACAAAAGGATGAGAGATCATTGTCTATAAGATCATAGTTGTCTTTAGTCTGAATAAAATCCAGCAGGACTTTTCTTTCTGTTTTCTTTTCTCCATCTTGGAAACAAGAACTGAAAAAAAAACATGCCTCCATCATCAATTTTTCAACAAATCACAGGCAACTCTTTCATTCTAAATAAATAATTTGACATTTCAAGTTTGTATTGAATCTTTGAGATATTTTATTAATGGCTGACGTGCAAAACACCAGAAAGTGGAACATTTAGACTTCCAAAGAGTTAAACTGATGTCCATTATTATACTAAATAAAGTAAATAAATCAGTGAAAACCTGAGAAACAGCCCACACATGGGTGAAGCAAATTTGGAATAATTTGAAAGTGTTTGAATTCTACTGCACATGGTGGCTATTTCAACAAGGCTTTAAGGCCCTGTCGCACTGCCCAACGGACCCAAAACGTTAGTAAAAAGGACACAACGTTCGAGCAAAATGTTCCATCTGTTGTTATCCGCTCTCAAAAGGGGCAAAAATTTGCATAACCGGAGCGGATAACACGGAAAGGAACGGACGCAGGGAGGACGCAGAGCGGAGGGAAAGTGGATGCGGAACGGAAGCCCAGCTGATGGAAGCGGATGGGAGCGGATGGCACATCCGATAGGCTTCCGGGGGACCTCAGCAAAGCGGACGCGGAATGGATACAGCAGATGCACAGCGGATGAAGCAGATGCAGAGTGGAAGCCTAGCAGATGCACAGCGGATGAAGCGGATGCACAGCAGAAGCCTAGCGGATGCACAGCGGAAGCCGAACGGATGCCGAGCGTTAATTGCGCATGCGGGGGGGATGCATTGCATAAGCCCCATGGATATAAATGGAAGCAGCTCCCAAGTAGGTCACCATTCAGAGGAAAGACCTGCTGCTGGATACATCGAGTCCTTGCCTGCCCTGCCTGCATGCCTGCCTGCAAGCCTTGCTACAAGCCTTGCTGCCAGCCTTCCTCCCAGCCTTCCTCCCAGCCTCCTGGCCAGCCTCCCTGCCAGCCTTGCTCTCTGCCAGCCTGCCAGCCTTGCTGCCAGCCTGCCTTCCAGCCTCCCTGCCAGCCAGTCTGCCTTCCTGCCTTCCTGCTAGGCTTCCTGCCAGCCTTCCTGCCAGCCTTGGTGCCTGCCTGCCTGCCAGCCTTCATGCTTGGCTGCCTGCCAGCCTTCCTGCCAGCCTTCCTGCCAGCCTTCCTGCCAGCCTT
>BLBF01000065.1:12716627-12766651 GCA_015471245.1 Laticauda colubrina | reverse complement strand
CTGCCAGCCTTCCTGCCAGCCTTCCTGCCAGCCTTCCTGCCAGCCTTGGTGCCTGCCAGCCTCCCTGCCAGCCAGCAACCCCACAACCATGGGGAAGAAGCGAAAGCCTCAGCAACCTGCTGCCATCCCTGGCAAGAGGGACAGGGCCACCCTCCCGCCCCCTGTCCCTGATTCTGCTTCTGCTGGGACTTCTGCTGCTCGGGCTCGCTCTTCTGGTGCTGGAGCTTCTGCTGAAGCTGCTCCTGGCAGTGGTGCTTCTGCTGGTGCTTACTCTGCTGAAGCTGCTCCTGGCGGTGGTGCTTCTGCTGGTGCTTACTCTGCTGAAGCTGCTCCTGGTCCTGCTGGTCCTGCTCGTGCTCCTGGACTTGCTCGTACTGCTCGTGCTCCTGGTCTTCCTCGTCCTGCTCGTCCTGCTGGTTCTGCTTGTGCTCATGGTCTTGCTGGTGCTGCTGGTGCTTACTCTGCTGCTGCTGATCCTGGTGCTGCTGGTGCTGCTGGTGCTGCTGGTGCTGCTGGTGCTGCTGGTGCTGGTGCTGCTGGTGCTGGTGCTGCTGATCCTGCTGCTGCTGCTGCTGATGATGATGATGATGATGATGATCCTGCTGCTGCTGCTGATGATGATGATGATGATTATGATTATGATCCTGCTGGTGATGATGATGATGATGATGATGATGATGATCCTGCTAGTGCTGCTGCTGCTGGTGGTGTGAAGGAGCAACCCCTACTACCTGGGAGCCCCTCTGATGAGGGCCCATCTGGTCCTGCCAAAGGGAGGAAGAGGCGTATGCGAAAACGGGAGAGGAGGCAATACTCCATTGAGGAGGAACATGAGGATGAGATGCTGGAGTGGCTGAGAGAGAATGACTATCTGTGGCGGAAGGGACACCGGCTGTACAGGGACACCAAAAAAAAGCATGCTGCTTGGAGCGAGAAGGCGGAGAGAATGGGCTACACTTCAGAGGTGCTCCTCGGCTGGTGGAAGCACATGCACACCTGGTACGGGAAGCTGCACCTGAAGAAATCTGGCCAGGCCGCGGTTAAGCTGACGGACAGAGAGACCTATGTCATGGCCAGGTGCAGCTTCCTGGAGGGTGAGATCCGCCACCAAGGAGCATCAGGAACCCCTCTCACTACCCTCTCTCTCCGGCAGCCTGCTGAGACCCAGTCCTCTTCCGGCCGAGAGTCAGTCTCTGTCTCCAGACAGGTTTCTGTGGAGTGTGCCACAGTGGAGAACCCGCAGACAGGTGTTGTAACTGTGGTGGAGCACGTGGAGGACTCCCTGGTGCGGTGGGAGAAAGGAGACGGCGCGTCCACCACAGCCGTACCCGCATCCACCCCCCCCCAGCTCCACCTCCATAGAAAGGCAGAGAGCCAGACAGCAGGAGGGGCAGAGCCACACTGTCCTCCTGGAGATCAGGGACACCATCCGGACCAGCATAGATCTCCTCTCTCAGCTGGTCCACACCAACTCCTCATCCTCCAACCGCAAGCCCTTCCTCACCTATGTGAACCAGACCCTCATGGACATGGCGGAACCCCAGTACCAGGTGGTGAAGGACCAGATCACCGAGCTGCTTCACAACCCTCCAGACCCAGAGGAACCTGCTCCCACCCAGTCCAGGTCTGCTCCTCCACCCCAGGTGATGTCCCTCCCATTCCAAGGCTTCCCACAGCCCCTCACCTACCAGGGCTACGGCTCCCAGGAGGTCCAGCAGCACAGGCAGCAGCCCTTCCCAGTCCAGGCACAGAGTCTTCGGGCGACACCATTGCCACCGGTTCCACTGATGCCACCAATGCCACCCATGCCAATGATGCCACCGATGACAGCAATGCCATCCACGCCACCGATGCCACCACGCCAGTCCTCACCCAGCTGCAGACCAGACAGCCCCACTACACTGCTCCTTCCTCCACCCCACAGCCAAGCCTGGCCTCAGTACATCTGTCCTCGGTACTGGGGCTGACACCACATGGCATGGAGGAAGGAGCTCTCAACATCACGGGGCTGAGCCAGCTCTCCGAGACCTTCCTCAACACAACGTCACCTGTTGTCCTCTCGGGGCCAGGCACCCCAATGGTGCTTCAGACCAGCACTCCAGCACCAGCCACCTCCACAGAACCTGGACCCTTCACCCCTGAGACTGGGCACACCTCCGAGTGACCAAGAGGAGTGCCAGAGACTGGCTGGCTGGCTACCTGTGGACTTTATTTGGACACTTGACTTGGGTCATTTTTATTTTACAGCTTGTTGTTCAATAAAGTTTATCTTTGATTCACACACTTGCCTCATTTCTTTTTTTTTAATATAGTCTTGGTGGAAACTTTTAGAAATGGTTTAAGCCTTTGCATGTTTGTGGGATGGGTAAGGATAGCAGTGGGGTGGGCAGGGATACCTGTGGAATGAGCAGGGATACCTTTGGGATGGGTAATAGCTGTGGGGTAGATAAACCTCCAGTGCAAGCATAGTGGGACTGTATGGTCCACCCTCCCAGGTGCCACACCTATGGCCCTTTATTATCATTAATAATGTAATAATCATCCACACATGTCAACACAAACACAACTCTTTATTAAATGCCCTTATCATTGTAGGGCCACCCAACATACATGGCCCAATCTCATCCGTGTGATGAGACAGGCTGAAGGAAGCATCCATTAAGCATCTATCATCCTGTCTTGCCACTCCACCGCTCCAGCTGGGGAGTTGCACCAGTGTTTCAGGAGGTTGCGCTGCTTCTTCCCTTCACATGAGGCTCTGTTGGGGCCTTGCACATCCTGAGTGTCTATCAGGTTTAGCCCTGATCCTCCTCACGGTCTCTGGGCGATGCTGCATGGTGGTGAGAAGTACCTGGAACCTGTTGGCCAGGATGCCAAAGGCGTTCTCCACCACCCGCCTTGCCCTGGACAGCCTGTAGTTGAAGATCCTCTCTTCACGGGTGAGGAGTCTGGAGGTGTAGGGCTTCATGAGGTAGGTTCTGAGGGAGAAGGCGTCATCCCCCACGATGAAGTTGGGCACATCTTGCGTGTCGTTGGGCAGTGGGTCTGGATCTGGGAAGCCCACGATGAGGTTGCATTCCAGCCCCTCCTTGAGGTCACTGGAGTTGTATACCTGGGCATCTGAAGCTGACCCATTGTCTAAAGCATCGATGTACATGAATTTGTAGTCAGCATCGACCATGGCGAAGAGGACGATGCTGAAGAAGCTCTTGTAGTTGAAATAAGTGGATCCCGACTTGGCTGGAGCTTTGCAGGCCACGTGCTTGCAATCTATGGCTCCAACGGTGTGGGGGAAGTTCCACTTCTTATACCACTGCTCTGCATCTTTCTTCCATCCTTCATCAGTGGAGGGGCACTGGAGGAGATTCTCCATGTATTCTTCGATGATGGCCTGCACCACTTCTCTGACCACAATGCTGATGGTGTTGTGTGGCACCCTCCAGCCGTACTGCATGCTCCTGTAGGTGGTCCCTGAGGCCAGGTGGCGCAGAGTGAGTGCCACCTTGAGCCCAGGTTCCATGCTGGGCCGGAAGTTGGTGTTTCCCTTGGTCAACCTGGGTGTCAGCCGCTGCACAACTTTGTCAAACATGGCTGGAGGCATCCTCATGAAGTTTTGGAATGCACGAGTGTCTTCGTTCCTGAGCTCCACCATCAGCTTGTTGTACAGTTCGTACTCTGCTCTTCTCCCAATCCATCTTCGGACCCAGACGCTTCTTGGCTGCCTCTTTTTCTTCCCATAGTAGAGTTCACAGAGCCTGTAGATGGCTTCGCACTGTTGCAGAAGGATGGTGGCTGCCAAAAGGACTGTGTTACGATCCACGGTGGACATGACTGGATGCTGTGGAAGAGCAAGAGTCAGATGAAGGCTGCAGAGGTCTGCTCAGCTTGGCTGCTGGTCTGAAAGTGAGATCCAGATGAGTTGTTCCCCCTTTTTATAGGCAGTATAGGTTTTCCCCTAGGTTTCCCTTTGCATCCTCTAGGCATCCTCTAGACATCCTCTAGACATCTTTAATATCCAAGATAGGTCCCCTCTGCTAACATTTTTTCCGTTTTAAATGCTTTGTTTCCGTGCTGCATCCACTAGGCATCCATTCTGCATCCGTTCTGCATCCGTTCCGCTTCCTCCCTGTGTCTGAGCGGATGCGAGTTGCGCAGATGCGCAGCGGATGCCTAGTGGATATAGTGGATGCGTAACGGATGCAGAACGGACGCATTGGATACATTTTCCGCTCAAAAGTTTTGAGCAGCTCAAAACTTTCTGAGAGGATGAAATGTCAATAAACGGATGCTGGAGGGATAGAGAGGAAGCAAAACAGAGGCAGTGAGTACAGAATGGATACATCGCGTTAACCAATGGATGGCAAGCTTTTTTGTCCCTTTTACATCCTCTTTCCATCCGTTGGTGCAGTGCGACAGGGGCTTTAAATGCTATGAAATAATATGCTACTCGGAATTATGAATATTTTTTAAAGTACTCCATTTGTGGTCTTGTTTAAAAGTTAATTTTTTTCTCAAAAGCATTTTTGTAATAAATAGGAAGAAGGAAGTACATGAATGTGGAATAGAAAAGGAAAATGGAGAACTTTATGTTTATCCATATATAAAAAATGCAATGAAAGATATAATTATCTAAAGGCATAATTATCTTTTTTTTTAATATTTTGGTTTGACATATTTTAATGAATCAATTGTAAGGGGATATATAGTTTTTATTTTTATTTATACCTATTACTGTTTTAGATTTATTCTCCTGGTAACAACTGTATTAACATCGTAACAGAGGAGCAAATGGTATGCCATGTGATTTATTTTGCTAGTTGTTAGTATATTATTGTATTTATTTGCTTCACTCGGGTTTTGTTCTTTTAAATTTTGGTGAAAATTAACTGAATAAATATTGACTGATATAAAGGAAATAGAAAGAGTAGTTGCCTTAAAAAAGTTTCAACCCTAATCCTCAAGGATCCATTAAGAATAAAATTCACCCATTCTTCAGTGCAACATCTTATGGTTTTGTTTTGTTTTTTCATTATTTGCCAGAGACCTAAAGAACAATTTGATTAGCACCATTCATCCTGGAGCTTTTCTGGGTCTTCAGGACCTGCAACGTTTGTAAGTAATAGTTTCAACTTCTCCAGAACATATCCCAGCTAATTTCTTGCTTTTGATTCTTTAGTCTGCAAGCTACCTTTAATATTTGCACATGAATTCCCATATTCCCTCTCCCCCATTGCTTAACTTCCAAGCCCAGAGCTATTTCAAAAAGCTTTAAGTAATCTGTAACCTGTCCATAACTCATAAAGCCTGGCTGTTTACTATAAGTGTCAGTTTCCTGATAATTTCAACAAAGATGCATGTGGTCACCATCTTCTAAGCTGGGTATTTATTTTTCCAAAAGTAATTGCAAAGTAACTTGGAAAAGACAAATCTATCCTTTAATTCTCCACTGGTCCTCTGCCAGTTGCATTCATTCAAGTGCTCAAAAAAAAAAAAAGGTTCTGGGGATTTCATGGATGTGTCCATGCAATTGTTTTTGCAACAATACTAAAATGATTGACCATTCTTCATGGGTGTGTGTGTGTGTGCTTTTTGTTACTTTTCACTCTGGTCTACAATCTCAACATTTCTAATCAATCCCCCAATAAATGCTGATTCTGCATAGTTTTTCAAGGTTAACCAAGAACTAGATGTTGTCATTTAAAGGTGCTCAGCAGTTCAAAGAATGCAAATGTAAGTAGATAAATATAGGCCACTTCAGTGGAAAGGTAACGGCATTCTGTGCAGCTTGGTGTATAGTCATGCTGGCCACATGAACCCAGAAGCATCTTTGGACAACGTTGGCTTCCTCGGCTAAGAAATGGAGATGAGCACCACCCCATAGAGTCAGACATAATTGGACAGAGGAAACCTTTACCTTTACAAGTGTACATTCAAGATGTACAAACTATTTCAGCCAAATTCAGACTATTCTGTGTCAACATTGGGATGTTGCATGAAGAGAAATCTCATATACCCTTAATATCCATGGCTGTTCATGGTCTGTCTATGGCTCAAATTTTTTTCTCATTGTTCTGTAGGGATCTCTCCAACAACCGCATTGGCTGCCTCAACATTGGCCTCTTCCAGGGACTGTCCAGCCTTATCCGTTTGTGAGTATTCAGTGGCAATGGTGAAGGTATGGTTTCGCTTTGAGCCTCTGTATATGTGCTATTGACAGGAACCTTCATTTCTCAAATTCGTCTTCTAAAATCTGGGTTCTCTCCAAAGGTGTGAATGCCACCTTCCTGAATTCCCACTTGACAAGGTCAAGACAGACAGTTCTGATAGCTGAAGTCCACATAACTGAAAACTGTTCTGATTAGAGAATACTGTGTCAAAGAATGTTGTTGAGCACAGATGCCAAACATGATAGTTGTGCTTTTTTTCATTATTCCTTTTCAACTTATTTTGACAGGGAATCCTGAAATTTGAAAGGGAAAACTGAGGGATGAAATACTTCCAATTGGAATTGATAGATTTATGAACCCAACCACCAATAGCAGCAAAACCACTAGGTCTTTCAATAACAAAAAAACATATTGAATACTTTTGGCTAATTTTACTTATTTATGTTCTTTAGACAAATTCTTAAACTTAGCTATCTACAGCTATTAGTCATAGTGATGATACACCCTTAAAATAAAAGCAATAGGTTGTTGGGAAGAACAGCAGAAAGGGAATTATTGTTCTCACATCTGTCCTGGGCTTCTGGAATTCCCTTAGCTTTCTGGTTGGCAATTGGAAGGTCCTGGATGAGATAGCTCTTTGGTCTGATCCAGCAAATCTCTTGTTTATTTGCACCGTGTTTCTCACAAAATAAGGCCGGGCCTTTTTTTTTTTTTGACACCCAAAAAATGGCTAAGCCGTCTTTTTGGGGGTGACTTAATCCCCTCCCTTGCATCCTCAGACAGGCGGGCGGCAACGGCTTTGATGTTGACTTCGGCCTTGGTGGGGCACTTCGTATCAGAAGACCTTCCGCCACCGTTGCTTTCCCTTCTCCCTGTGCTGCCATAGCGTTTAGAACAACCCCGCAGCATTTGGCACAACCACCTGCAGCCAGCCAGGGCTCCTTCCTGCAACCGGAGCCCGACAGAGACACTCAGCTTTAGGCACTCCTGTCGCTGCCTTCCCTTTGCTTTCGAAGACAAAACCAATTCTTTTAAACATGACGCCTTACTGCCAGTACAACAAAGCCTCCCCTGCCCAAGAGGGCAGCCCAACCCACGTGGGGAGGCAAATCTCCTGGGGCCGCAGCGCAGGATCAGCCTATCCCAGGAGAAGTGCCCAGCCGCCATCCCTGCCTGGCACCAGGCAGAGCGTGAAGAGCTTCGCCTGGGGTGCCCAGTGCAGCTGACAGGTGGGCCCTTTTTCCTGGCAGCAGAGCTCTCACCAAGGTGGCAAGTGCCTCCCCTCCAGGCCCTCCACTCATCCCACCAGGGCTGCACCAGAGCCATGAAGGCTGGGTAGAGCCGGGAAAGCGAGCCGTGAGTGCGCACCTGCCTGCCAAGCGAAAGAGCCAGGCCGACCTGAGCTTGGCTTCCTTCCCAAGTCCCTCCAGCCCGAACCCAAGGTGTCACTGGGAGAGGCCGCCTGAGGCAGTGATAGCGCCCACCCATCCATGGACAGGGAGGCAAGGCAACGGCTTGTGCCACGTCCTCCTCCAAGCTGAGCCTCGCTGAGTGAGTGCCTCTGCCTGATGCCCATGCCGCTGCAGTGTTTGGAGCTGCCGGCGCATTTCCGCCAGACCCACTGGCCAGGGAAGCAGCACTGCCATCGCCTCACCTCCCTGTCTGTGGATGGGTGGGTGCTATCACTGCCTTGGGCAGCCTCTCCCAGTGGCCCCTTCAGGTTCAGGCCAGAGTGACTTGGGAAGGAAGCCAAGCTTGGGTCGGCCTGGCTCTTTCGCTTGGCAGGCAGGCATGCACCCAAGGCTCACTTTCCTGGCTCTGCCCAGCCCGTACGGCTCTGGCGTGGCCCTCGTGGGATGAGTGGAGGGTCTGGCGAGGAAGCACTTGCTGCCTTGGCGAGAGCTTCACCGCCGGGCACAAGGGCCTGCCTGTCAGCTGCGCTGGGTGCCCCAGGAGAAACTCTTTATGCTCTGCCCAGTACAGGCAGGGATGGTGGCTGGGAGCTTCTCCCGGGGTGAGCCGATCCTGCACTGCGGCCTTGGGAGATTCACCTCCCCACATAGGGTTGGGCTACCCTCTTGGCAGGGGAGGCTTTGTCATACCGGTAGTAGGGTGTTATTTTTAAAAGAATTGGCTTTGCCTTCAAAGGCGGAGGGAAGGCGGTGACAGGAGCACCTGAAGCCGAGTGTCTCCACCAGGCTCTGGTTGCAGGGAGGAGCCCTGGCTGGCTGCAGGTGGCTGTGCCAAATGCCGTGGCATTGCTCTAAACGCTGCGGCAGCACTGGGAGAAGGGAAAGCAACAGTGGTGGAAGCCGATACGAAGTGCCTCACCAAAGCCGATGTCAACGCAGGCAGCACCATATCCGGTATGCAACAAAAGTAATTCCTAATGGCAAGCCCCCCCTCAACATTCCCCCCCCCATTTCACATGTTTAATATAGGCCTTAATTTGGGGGGAGGGGCTTAATCTGATTTTATGCCTGTAAAACATGTTAGACTTCCTATTGGGGGAGGCTGTATTGTTGGAGAAACACGATAGTAATTTTAGCATTTATACCCTGATACTTTCTGTGAAAAGTTCCTGGAAGAGCCCACAGAACAGTACAAGGCAGAAGTCCTGTCTTTTAGTCTTACTAATTAAGGAAGAAATGGTATAGAAGAGACAAGGGATAGGAAGGGAATAAGAAAACCAGAAAGCTCAGACATTATTTGCAGTAATTCTGATTTGTATTATATCCAGCTGTCATGAAAATGTACAACCTAGGGAGGCTCAGACAAAAACTCTCAACCCTCAAGCAGATGGTCTTGGAATGATGTTGATCTTCTTTGCAAGCTCCTGATAGATTCTGTAGGAGAGGACTTCAGTCAGAAACAGAAAAAGCATTCAGACATGGTTATGCTTATGGTCTCCTGCCATGGCTTATGTTCTTATCCCCCACCCCACCCCCCCAAAATAAATTAAATCTCCTATTCTTGTTCACAGTAAATTTATGGAAACAATAGCCAAAAGAAGAAGTGAAGGAAACTGACTTTAAATATATAAATTTAAATATATATAAATATATAAATAAAACTATATCATCATTTGCTGTGAGGTCTCTATGGATGTTCAGAGAAAGAGTGTTTCTCTCGAATTACCAAATGCAAAGAGAATACGATTCCTACCATTTGAAGACTTCCTTGAAGCAGCTTTCTTGCCATGATGAATCTCATCTTAGATCTAATCGCATAAGTTGTATCTCATTTTGTTATCCTCTCTTTGACAGGAACATATCAGGAAATATCTTCGCCACCCTCCAGAGTGGAGTCTTTGATGAGTTGCTGTCTCTGAAAGTTCTGTAAGTATTTTGTGTTTTGTTGGGAAAAGAGAAAGGCAAGAGGAAGCAATTAATTTTTTAAAATGATTAATGTTGGGGTTGGTGGGACATTCTGGGTCTTTTTGCATGGAAAGCCATGCTCAGTCACATTGTCCTCCCCTTTGAAACCCTCTGGAGAGAATAGAGTAAGCCATCACTCAACTGTGGACAAGGTTCCTCCATGTTCACTGTGCTATCTCAAGATGCTGGAGCTTTCTAGAGATTTTTCTTTTTTGTTATTGAGGGGGACAGGCATCTCTTTCCTGTGTAAATCTTTCTCACTGGCACTTCCTCTTCAATTTACATTTCTCTTGTTCTCCAGTGACTTTGACACTGAATACCTGACCTGTGACTGCCATTTGCGCTGGGTCCTAGCCTGGTCCAAAAGCCATTCTGTCCAGGTATCTGATAAGACGGTGTGTGTCTACCCCAGCAAAATGCATGGGAAGCTCCTACGAAACATCAGAGAGAGCCAACTGCGCTGTGGTGAGGCACCCTCCTGAGTGAGTGAGTTTGCTTGGTGTGCAAAGGAGATTTGTTCAGTAGTCAGGTGCTCCTTTCTCCTTCTGGAATACATCCCTATTTCTATTTCATCCTTCATTCAACAGACAGCAATAGCACTTATATACCATCCCCATAGTACTTTATAACACTCTTTAAGTGGGTTTACAGAGTCAGTACATTGCCCCCAACAATCTTGAGCTGGTCAGGATCAAAGGAATTGAACTCCTGGCAATGTGAGCAGTGTTAGCCTACAATACCTTTTTCTAACCACTGTGCCACCATGCAGTGGTTGGAATTCTATTACTGCTTAGCATGGATAAACACCATGAAGGGATAGTGGTGGTGGTCAGCTACAAACCTCTGCAATTGATAATCCTTTTAGGGTTCCAGGTTTGATTACTGAAATATCATAGCTCAACAATTCCAAGAGGACTTCAGAGTGGCTTACCAAAAACCTCACCTCCAGCTCCCATGTCAACAAAGCAACATGATTCCTCTGGGATGCTTGCAGGGAAAATTTTCTGAGGTCATCTGAAGTCATATTGATGGAATCCTCAATATGACTTTTCTTTCTCATAGCATAGCCTAAGTAGCTGGATCTCCTTCACCATCGATGTTGGAAATAAGTTTTTCCTTGCTGGCAGCTCTTAGAAGCAGCAGAATCTTATTCAAATGGACAGGGCTGTAAAGTACAATCTTCAGATGTCTTGCAAAAAGTTTGGCAGACGTGGAATAATGCTAGTATAGCAGCAAAGCAGAGAGGCAGCTTTGGAAACTTATGGTCCTTGGCCAGTCTTTACACATTCTGTTATTCAGCATAGAGTTTCATGTTGACTTCAGTGGTTAAGACTCTGGGCTTGCCATCTGAAAACCGGTAGCCCATTTCGAGCCCTGAATGCCAAACAACAGGGCAAGCTCCTGCCTCACCCCAGCTCCTACCAATCTAGTAGTTTGAAAGTCTGCAAATGCAAGTAGATCAATAGGTTTCACTTTGGTGGGAAGGTAATCCATGGTGTCATGCTGACCAAATGACCACAGAAATATCTTCAGACAGCACTGGCTCAGTGGCCTTGAAATGAAGATGAGCACTGCCATAGTTGGCAATGACTAGTGGAGTAAAATCTACAGGGACTCCTTTACCTTTTTTAAACTTTTACATTCAGAATTTAGCAAGCTTTCTTTTTTATTTTAAGTGCAGTACTTATATGAACATTTAATTAATGGAATAATAAAGGCAGGATTTTAAAAAACTAAGAAAAAAATCCAAATAGACATATAGATAAGCATTCTGGGCACGTCCTTCTGGATGTACTTATTTCTTTTCTTTGAAAGGTTGAGGATAACAGGCTTTGAATGCTGACCAAGTGGGCCTTTGGTTAGGCCCACTTTCTGTAAGAGGGTTCAGAACCTGACTTATTTGGGCTTTCTTCTCTCCTTTTCCCTAAAGCCTCTCTCTCTCTCTCTCTTTTACCCACAGAAGGATCCCCAGAGCTGCACACCCATCAGCTAATCCCTTCTCTGAGGCAAGTTGTCTTCCAAGGAGACAGACTCCCTTTCCAATGTACAGCCACCTATCTGGACAACAGCACACACATCCTCTGGTACCACAACCGTGCACTTGTGCAAGAAGATGAACCTAGCGGCATCATCTTAGAGGACAGCCTCATTCATGATTGCACTTTAATCACAAGGTACTAAGGGGTGAACTGAGTCGGTCAAAGAGGGAAATGTGAATTCCTAGTTATTTCCAGTCTTTGGTCTAGCATAACATGGTCATTGAGCAGGTTGATTTCCACCAATATAGTCATTGGGTAAACTGATGTTGACCAATACCAATAGGAATTAAGGTTTAGAAACAATGTCCTATTGATTCACACATAAGCAATAACTTCAGAATACAGGAATCTGGACATTTAGCTAATTTTTGTAGTTGGGTTTGACATGATTCTATGCAGAATGTCCTAGAAGGAAGACTGGTGGCTTCTACCTTAGGCATTTTCAGATATTTGAATACATTGTTCTTTTACATATATCTTTTTGATCCTACTTACCCAGAAGGCAGTAAATAAAGTTATTAACTGGAGAATAATTTAGTAGCTTTCTGTCCTTTGCTTCACTCTGGAATTCTCTCTGGTCACTCCCAACCACCCAGTAATACCATATACCCTCCCCATTTTTAAAAACATCCATGGGGAAAAGGAAATACCTCTAGGTTTGGGTGACCTGTATGACATTATAATAATGTTACTTGAATACTGCTAATAAATCTGTTCTGTATTGTATCTGTTCTGTTCTGTATCTGAAAACTTTTTTATTAGGATGTGCAGCTGTTTGGATCAAGAATATAAAAATGTTTTGGCAAAGATGGATGCATGCTCATCACAGGTCCTTTTACCTCCTTAAAATAACCATGCTTTCTCCTGCACAGCCATGGTAGTCATGCAGTCCCAGGAAAGTAGGCATTTTAATTAGCCATGCAGTATGCTATGTTGGTGCTTTCTAAATCAAATGTGTATATTACTGCCTTTTCCTAGGCTTACATGGCTCCATGTAATGTAGGAAAAGGCAGTACTTCAGGAGGCACTGAAAGATGAAGTGGGCATGACGACACCTCTTCCAAAGTTCCTGCTTCAGTTCCCAGCAACTATATATTGTTAATTCTATGTGCAAAGAATGTGATGTAAGGAAAGGAAATATGGGTTGGGCTAGTCCATAGTTCAAAAGCTCAATTGATTATCAGCCCATGTTCTCTTCTAAAAAGCATTCTCTGTTTGCAGTGAGCTCATCTTGTCAAACATCCATGTCTCAGCTAATGGTGAATGGGAATGCACCATCTCCACTGCCCAGGGCAATGTTAGCAAAAAGGTGGAGATTGTTGTGCTGGAGACCTCAGCCTCGTACTGTCCACCTGAGAGGGTTACCAACAACCGTGGAGACTTCAGGTAGGGGCCAAAGTGTGGCAGAAACTGTTATCAGGAGCAGAACTGACCATCTGTCATAGGTTCCCCAGACGGTGGTTGGATTGGTGTTCCAGAATTCTACTCATTTGGCATGGGCTAGTATGGGAAGAAAATTGTCTTAAAAGGGAATGGTTTAGTTCTGCCCTGATCCCTTTGTCTTTGGTTGCTGGAGAATCAATTTTTGAAGAAAAATAGGCTGAACATTTGCAATAAATGATAACTTACATAACAGATAAATGAGGGAAAGATTCAAGGTTTGAGAAACAAAAGTGTGAGCTGTGGCCAAGAAATAAAAAATTGAAGCTGAATATTTGGGGAACAGCCAGTAGACTTGAGTCTGGCAAACCCAAATTTTCCTAATTAGTTGCAGCCACGGAAAAATGATCAATGAGGACAAGATGGAATGAAGAGCCATACAAACATGACGAGTTTTGGCTCATAGGTTTGTTGTGTGAATTACACACATGGAGAACTTTGCTGAAAACAAGGATGGCCATACACTCCACCCCTCCCCCCACTCTGTCACGTACAAGGAATTATGTCTGGGACTGTGCAAATATTTGAAAGGGGAAATAGGTTCAAAGAGGCACTTCTTCAAAGCTTGGTCATAAAGTGTTTTCAACTGGCAAAGTAACTTGTTGAGGTCGAACAGCATTGCTGCATGAGTTGAAGCTCGTCAAGAAAGCAGAGCAACCTCACTTTATACAAGCCTACCTATGTGCCTGTTTTCCAGTAAAAAAATGCTTGCATAAACTCAGTGGGTTCCCTTTTCTTTTTGCCCATCCCTGCCCTCTTGTGCCTTGGCAATAGAATTGCAGGGAAAGACCAGAATCTGAAGGAGCACCCCTTCACCAGCATCTTCCTCGAAGAACCAAAGTTGGTTTTCTCCAGGAAGTCAACCCCAAAAGGAACAGAGCATTCTTGTAATTGTAGAAACACCCCAACATCCTTTAATTGAGAAGATGGGAAGGTGAAGCTACTTCCTTGAGCCCCTGCTGTCTTTTCAGCCCTGCTGGACAAGGGTTGGGTTGGAGGAGCAGCTGCAGATGAACTGTCTGAATCCTACTGCAAAGCTCCCCCGCCCTTCCCGGGGAAGGCAAAGCCAGTGAGGGATTTGGGATCGCTGGCAGTTGAGGCCTGGGAATGATTAAGCATCTGTTGCAAGGGAGGCCATCTGAGAGGCCCGCTCTGGCAGTGCAGACAGGCTCCAGAAACAGGAGGTGTTGGAATTTTTCTGGCACGAGAAAAAAGGATCATAGAGTCGACTGTAACCTTGGCGGGGTCTTGATGGAATATAAATTACTGTGCAGTCAATGTGGCTTAAATTAACAGTGGGCCTGTCTTCTAACTCCCTCCTCTTCCTTCCATCCGTAGCCTGCATGAGCAGGATAGGGCCTGGGATTAGACTTAGGAAAAGCAGCCGCAGCAGAAGACCAGCGGAGGGTTGGAAGATCTTCCCCATCTGTGGCCCAGTCGGGTATCCCAATGGGGACCAAAGGCCTGGCCTGTTGCGCATAAGAGCTGTTTTGCAAGATTCCTCCTTTTCAGGAAATCCCTGACGGGAACTTGATTGAATGCCAGATGAATAAAGAGATGATTAGGAATTATCTTCTGGATTTTATTTTATTGCATTTTATTTTACTACAGAAAGGGAGGTGAAGATTCAATATGCTGGTGGAGGAATGGCATATTCAGGTCCCTTCCCTTTCCCTTTTTGCAATTCCAGAGGGTTTTTTTTCCTGCGGGCGGGGGGGGAGAATCAAGACCCCCTAGAGCTCAGCAAACCTTTTAATCTGAACCATAGCATGCTAAAAAGTCCCATTGAGAAGGTCCCATATGCTCTTGTTAGCCCTGGTGTGCTACTGCCATGCAACTCATGGCTTTGAGAGAGCCTATTTGTAAAACTAAAATCACAGCTCCCTGTTCTAAGCTTCCAGATGAAAATGTTTTCTCCCCAACTCTAAATCTCCTTCTTGCCCCATTGGAAAATGGGAGAGATGCTCCTTAAGGGTCTTGGTGCTCATTATAACCATATTATGGGAGAAATACACCCCCCTGTGCTACATCAATCAGCAGCACAGTTCCGATTCTCCCCCCACACACACACACTCATTGTTGGTTTTCAAACAGCTATGGAATTATGTGTCTGATTTGTGCTAGTTTGTCCTTCAATTATATCATGATACATAAGCTGCTGACTGGTGTATTCACATGCTCTTTTTTGGAGTGGGAAGGCCGAAGGAAATATTATTTTTGGAGGATAGATGTGCACTATCTATACTAGCAATCTGCTTTTCACTTGATTTGCACATTAGTGCTAGAGCAACTTGTATTCCCCAACCTTTGAGGGGGGGTGCAATGTCTGCAAAAGCTTGAAGAAATATAATGATTTAAATTTTAAGTCTTGGGGTCCGTGGCCATAAAAGATATTTAAAGGCAGTCCATGGTGAAGAAAAGGTTGAGAAGCATTGTATTAAGATCTTCTTTTCCCTACCAAATGTAAAACTTGCTTGAGTGTGAACAGGGACAAGATAAGAAATTTGCTTTGACAGTTGGCATCCAAGGTGTGGGAGTATCTCTGATCTCCATTTGCTTTTTCTCAATTCATTCAACTGTTGCTGCTGGCATGGGAGAGAAGCAGCCTCAAAATTCTGTGATCCAGATGTTGAAGCCGCTGAGCCAAGGAGAGCATTCCAGGAGGCAAATAATATAACTGGCATTTGGCATTTTCCTAAGTTCTTAGACCTGAGCTGAAGCAATTGTGTTTTTTTTCCCATATGGTGGAAGATCTGCAATCTTGAACCCTCCCACATCTATCCCCTATTTTCTGGCCCTCTTATGCCACCCACCATAATTCTTTCATTTTCCCTCAGTTGATTCCATAAGCCATTCTTCTGGGATCTATCTAATGTCAGCATTTGATTAGATAGATATAAGCATGCTTTCATAGATCTTCTCCTATTTGGTTCTAGGTGGGCACGGACTTTGGCTGGCATCACTGTTTATCAATCCTGTCTCCAGTATCCCTTTACTTCTGGGAATGCAGGCTCTGGCCATGAAAAGCAGGCATGGAGACACTGTGATCGCACAGGCCACTGGGAAGAAGGGGACTATTCACACTGCTTGTACACCAATGACATCACCCGTGTACTCTACACCTTTGTGCTGGTGAGTAGGACAATAAGACCATGGTCCTCTGGTTGTCCTTGAGTATTTTGCAGCCACTGGGCAGACCGATTCAGGTATTGCAGCAAAAAATGATCAGCAGCGATGTCCAAGAATTGCTGTTTATTCCAAGAAGGAGATTGTTTTCTGGGGTGGCTCAAGTGATACAAAACAAAATGACAGTGAATGTTTTGAAGCACATGGAGAGCCTTTTTCACTTTGTTCTGTATGGAACTTGGTAGGTTCCAAGTACTTCATTCTGATTGGCCGAAAAGGCCACTTATGGATTGGTTCGCTAGAAACCAATCCGGGAAGCTGCCAAACGGTGGGAAGAATTAAATAACTGTCATTGGCCACAAGCCAGCAGGCTAGCCACTATATAAAGGGCTGCCGCAGCTTGGGCTATGTTCTGTTTCTTTACCTAGCAGTTTGAAATAAAGAGTTGTTGTTTGGAACCCGGTCTCACGTGCTTCTTTCCGGATGGAACACTGGCGACGAAGCAGAGACCGAAGCACACGGCGATCTGAACCGAGCGAAAAGAGATGGATGGTAACAGAAGGCCTGCACCCTTCAATCCAGATGTAGAGGATTGGGAATCGTATATCAATCACTTTCTTATGTTCTTAGAAAGCAACGAGATGGAAGAAATCTCAGATCAAAGGAAGAGGGCTGTCTTCCTTACACACTGCAGACCGGCCATATTCAAAATGGCGAAGGCGCTGGCGAAACCCAGAGATGTCAAGCAGATGACCTGGTCTGACCTGAACCGAATGCTCTGAACATACTACGTACCAGTGGTCTCCAATCTAATCAAAAGGCACAAATTTTACAAAAGGGACGAGAAGGAGGATGAAACCATAGCAGACTTTGTAGCAGCCTTGAGACACATTGGAGGAGCATGTGAGTTTCAAAACATAGACGAGGCTATGAGAGACTGCATAGTCCTCGGCCTGAAAGACTCTACCCTTCAGAGCAAACTACTCAACAGGCCGAACATAACCGTAGCCAAGGCCATGGCTGAGGCAACCACCACCGAAACAGTGAAAAAGTCAGCAACCACCATGCGGCAAATGAACGCAGTTCCAGACCTACTGACCCAAACCAGGGAGAAGAAGGCAGAGGGAGGAAAAAAACAGCCCACAGCGACAACCCACCACGAGGACGTCGAAACCCAGAGTAACAACGAAGATGATGACGAAGATGTCCAAGACTCTATTCAGATAGAAAATGATGCGAAAAGAGGAAGAATCGGCAGGAATTTCAATGTGCGGGCTGCGGAGGCAATCACCCATGGCCTGAATGCAGGTTCCTCGATGCAATATGCCGGGCTTGTAATAAAGGGGGCACATCGAAAGGGTCTGCCACAACAAAAAGAGCTATAGTCCAAAAAGACACAGCAGCACCACCACCCCCAGACACAATGACAGACAGGCCGGCAACCAATGGAACTGCAATAAGAGAACCGGTGACAGAGAAGAAACACATCAGACAGTCACCATCGATAATGCCAGGGTGGAAAGTGGAAAGAAGGTCCGGATAGAGGTGAGCATCGAGGGGAGACCCTGCGAGATGGAGGTTGACTCAGGGTCGTTCCTATCGATGGTATCCTGGAATACCATCCGGCGCCTAATTCCGAACATCAAGCAGAAAGAACTAAAGAAAAAAAAACTTGTGCTAAAAGACTATCAGGGAAATCGAATCCCAGTAGTTGGCCTTGGACATTTTTTAGTTGAATTTAAACAACACGCTGAAGTCTTGCCTCTGACTATCGTCAATCGTTACCGCCCTAGCCTGCTAGGAATCGAATGGTTCGCGCCTCTGGGAATCAGGATGACCGGGATCAACCGCATCGCTACTACCAACTGGGAGAAGAACCTATTCCATGAATTCCAAGATGTATTCGATGGAACTCTAGGCAAGTACCAGGGGACCCCAATTTCATTTAGCCTAGACCCGAAAATAGCCCCCATTCGTTTAAAGGCCAGACGCGTTCCATTCGCGCTTAAAGCAAAAATTGACGAACAGCTGAATAAATTGACAGCGCAAGGGGTTTTAGAACCGATCGACCACACCAAGTGGGAAACCCCTATCACACCGGTGAAGCCAGATGGGTCAGTGCACATCTGTGGGGATTATAAGGCAACCCTGAACCATACGCTCCAACAAAGCGCATACCCAGTGCCAGCAGTGCAACATTTATTGCACTCGCTAGGGGGAGGAAAAATATTCACAAAACTCAACCTAGCACAAGCTTATCAGCAGCTACCCGTTGATCCAATAACAGCAGACACACAAATGATAGTAACGCACAGAGGGGCATTCAAATGTAACCACCTCCAATTCGGTGTTAGCGTTGCCCCAGGCATTTTCCAAAGCCTCATGGAATGCCTACTAAACAGAATCAAAGGTGTTGTGCCATACTTCGATAATGTACTGGTCTCAGCAAAAAATGCCAGCCAGCTAGAGACCAGTTTAAGAGAAGTCTTAACTCACTTTAGAAAATCAGGCCTAAAAGTTAAGAAGGAAAAATGTGAACTGGCCACTAACTGAGTCGAATTTTTGGGCTATTTAATCAATGAGCAAGGCATTCACCTAACCGAAAAGAAGGTGAAGGCTATCAAAGACGCTCCCAGACCAAAAAACAAAACCAATCTCCAGGCGTTCCTAGGCCTCATATACTTTTACAATGTGTTCCTTCCCCATAAGGCGACAATAGCAGAACTCCTACATCAGCTGCTAGATAAAAAAAACCACTTGGACATGGGGCCACCAGGAACAGAGAGTCTTCCAAGGTATTAAGGACCTATTAACATCAGGCATCGTTCTTATCCAGTTTATCAACACCCTGCCTCTGACAGTCACCTGTGATGCTTCACCTTTTGGGGTCAGCACCATCCTGAGTCACCAGCTTCCAGATGGCAGAGAGGCACCAGTCACCTTTTACTCAAACACGCTCTCCAAGGCGGAACTCAATTACAGCCAACTTGATCGCGAAGCCCTGGCAATCGTCGCTAGGTTCAAACGATTCCATGAGTACCTTTACGGTAGACCCTTTTCTATTGTAACCGACCACAAGCCTCTCCTTGGAATCCTGGTGGGAAACAAGCCAACCCTGAACATTCTGTCTCCTAGAATGACAAGGTGGTCTGAATTCCTCGCTGCCTACTCCTACATGCTGCTCCACAGACCTGGCAAAGCCATCTCGCACGCCATTGCCCTGAGCCATTCCCCACTGCCCGTCACAGAAGATGACCCTGCTCCAACTACCTCCACATTTCACCTTGAGACCTGTCCGGAGCTGCCGCTGACTGAAGCTGACGTCGCGAGAGCCACAGCCAAAGACCCTTTGACAGCGCGAATACTGAACTGGGTAGGTAAAGGCTGGCCGGAGGAAAATAAAAAAACTGAGACTTTTAAACCTTTCCGTGCCAGACAGACCGAGCTGTCTATTGAAAAGGGGTGCATCTTATAGGGTGACAGGGTGGTAATCCCTAGCAGCCTACAAGAAACCGTCCTAGGCATATTGCATGAGTGTCACCCGGGCATAGTTAAGATGAAATCCCTGGCCAGGCGTTACGTCTGGTGGCCAGGGCTGGACAAAGACATTGAACGCTGGGTTGCAACATGCCACGCCTCTCAAAAAGTGAGGCCTACCCCCCCACAGGAACCAATACGGGACTGGGAAACTCCCCAGGGTCCATGGTCTAGGGTGCACATTGTCTTCACTGTCCCAACAAAGGGGAACACCTTTTTGATTGTGGTCAATGCATATTCAAACTGGTTGGAAGTCATTCTCATGGCTTCCACAACCATCGAGGCTGTCATGAAACAACTCGACAAACTATTTGCGACACATGAGCTACCAGATGTACTGGTTTTGGACAACAGGCCTCAGTTTACTGCCTTGCAGTTCGGACAATACCTGGCTGCCCAGGGTATCCATCACGCCTTAACTGCGCTGGCCCATCAGGCTGCGAATGGCAGGCCCAAACCTAGCCGCATGGTTAGGTATACTAAGGAGGGCCTAGAGAGAATGGACAAGGAGGACGTGCAGGACAAACTCAACTGACTCCTAACCTTGCAACATATTACCCCTAGTAGCACTACAAATAAAAGCCTGGCTGAACTGTTAATGGGTAGGAAACTACAGTCCTACCTGGACAGGTTACATCCCACCTACACATGGGACAAGCCCTCCAACTCCTCCAGCAAATATCGTACCTTTGAAATCGGTGACCTAGTCTATGCCAAGAACCTTACTGGGGACCCTCTATGGCTGCCAGCCACCATCACATAAGTCACAGGCCCCTGGTCCTACCGACTAATGCTAGACGATGGGAGGGAATGAAAGCAGCACATAGATCAGCTTTCTTCCTGCAACCTCGAAAGAAAAACCACTACACAACCGAAATAATAAATTCCGATGAAAAAACAACCAAGGAGGGGGGGGGGAGTACAAATAAATAAAAAATGGAGAGACGAACCTCCCATAACAAGACAACAAACTCTGCAAAAGACAATCTAACCAAACAAAAAGAGCACTCATGGTTAGATGAACCCCAAGAAAGATGTCCGGGAGCAGGAGAGCGAAGTGAGGCCTTCCTGGAAGGTGACAGCCAGGCCAGCTCAACCAACCCGGCGAAACCAGGAGGGAGCAGCGGAGCCATCTCAACTGGCCTCAGAGACTCAGGCGGGAGTGGCATGGCTGACTCACCCTTCCAGGAGGTTCCATGGAGAAGTTCGAGAGAAGCAGCGATCCCCTCCGAACCGCTTGAAGAACAAAACAAGATTGAGCCGCACAGGTCAACTAGAACTAGGAAAAGCCTCACCTACCTGCGCGACGACGTCACGCATGTTGGACTGAACTAAAGGGGGAGGAGTGTTCTGTATGGAACTTGGTAGGTTCCAAGTACTTCATTCAGTTTGGCCGAAAAGGCCACTTATGGATTGGTTTGCTAGAAACCAATCCTGGAAGCTGCCAAACAGCGGGAAGAATTAAAGCCCCTGTCACACTGCACCAACGGATGGAAAGAGGATGTAAAACAGAGAAAAACACTGACCATCCATTGGTTAACGCGATGCTTCCGTTCTGTACTCACTGCCTCCGTTTTGCTTCCTCTCTATCCGTCCAGCATTCGTCTATAGATGTTTCATCCGCTCAGAGGGTTTTGAGCTGCTCAAAACTTTTCCGCGGAAAATGTATCCAATGCGTCCATTCTGCATCCACTAGGCATCCATTCTGCATCCACTAGGCATCCGCTAGGCATCCACTAGGCATCCGTTCTGCATCTGTTACACATCCACTATATCCGCTAGGCATCCGCTATGCATCCGCACAACTCAATCCGCTCTAGCGGTAAACGGATGCAAGGAGGAAGCGGAACGGACGCGGAACGGATGGAGAAAGGATGAAAGCGGATGCAGGTTGCAAAGAAAGCATTTAAACGGAAAAAACGTTCACAGAGGGGACCTATCTCGGATATTAAGGTTGTCTAGAGGATGCCTAGAGGATGCAAAGGGACACATAGTGGAAAACCTATACTGCCTATAAAAAGGGGGAGCAACTCATCTGGATCTCACTTTCAGACCAGCAGCCCAGCTGTGCAGACCTCTGCAGCCTTCATCTGACTCTTCCTCTTCCACAGCATCCAGTCATGTCCACCATGGATCGTAACAAAGTCCTTTTGGCAGCCACCATCGTTCTGCAACAGTGCGAAGCCATCTACAGGCTCTGTGAACTCTACTATGGGAAGAAAAAGAGGCAGCCAAGAAGCGTCTGGGTCCGAAGATGGATTGGGAGAAGAGCAGAGTACGAACTGTACAACAAGCTGATGGTGGAGCTCAGGAACGAAGACACTCGTGCATTCCAAAACTTCATGAGGATGCCTCCAGCCATGTTTGACAAAGTTGTGCAGCGGCTGACACCCAGGTTGACCAAGGGAAACACCAACTTCCGGCCCAGCATGGAACCTGGGCTCAAGGTGGCACTCACTCTGCGCCACCTGGCCTCAGGGACCACCTACAGAAGCATGCAGTACGGCTGGAGGGTGCCACACAACACCATCAGCATTGTGGTCAGAGAAGTGGTGCAGGCCATCATCGAAGAATACATGGAGGAGCTCCCCCAGTGCCCCTCCATTGAAGAAGTATGGAAGAAAGTTGCAAAGCAGTGGTATCAGAGGTGGAACTTCCCCCACACCTTTGGAGCCATAGATGGCAAGTACGTGGCCTGCAAAGCTCCAGCCAAGTCGGGGTCTACTTATTTCAACTAAAAGGGCTTCTTCAGCATCATCCTCTTTGCCATGGTCGATGCTGACTACAAGTTCATGTACATCGATGCTTCAGGCAACGGGTCAGCTTCAGATGCCCAGGTATACAACTCCAGTGACCTCAAGGAGGGGCTGGAACGCAACCTCATCATGGGCTTCCCAGATCCAGACCCATTGCCCAACGACACACAAGATGTGCCCTACTTCATCATGGGGGATGACGCCTTCTCCCTCAGAACCTACCTCATGAAGCCCTACACCTCCACACTCCTCACCCGTGAAGAGAGGATCTTCAACTACAGGCTGTCCAGGGAAAGGCGGGTGGTGGAGAATGCCTTTGGCATCCTGGCCAACAGGTTCCAGGTACTTCTCACCACCATGCAGCATAGCCCAGAGACTGTGAGGAGGATCGTGGAAGCTTGCTGCATCCTGCACAATCTCATGCGCACCTGCTACCCAGTGTTGCAGAACAGGCTCGTGGACCTCCAACAAGGCAATGGGGACATGGAGCCTGGGAAATGGAGGCAAGGGCAAAACCTGATAGACATTGAGGATGTGCAAGGCCCCAACAGAGCCTCACGGGAAGGGAAGAAGCAGCGCAACCTCCTGAAACACTGGTGCAACTCCCCAGCTGGAGCGGTGGAATGGCAAGACAGGATGGTAGATGCTTAATGGATGCTTCCTTCAGCCTGTCTCATCACACTGATGAGATTGGGCCATGTATGTTGGGTGGGCCTACAATGAACAGGGCGTTTAATAAAGAGTTGTGTTTATGTTGACATGTGTGGATGATTATTAAATTATTATTGATAATAAAGGGCCATAGGTGTGGCACCTGGGAGGATGGACCATACAGTCCCACTATGCTTGCACTGGAGGTTTATCTATCCCACAGCTATTACCCATCCCAAAGGTATCCCTGCTCATTCCACAGGTATCCCTGCCCACCCCACTGCTATCTTAAACCATCCCACAAGTATGCAAAGGCTTAAACCATTTCTAAAAGTTTCCACCAAGACTTTATTAAAAAAAAGAAATGAAGCAAGTGTGTGAATCAAAGATAGACTTTATTAACAACAAGCTGTAAAAGAAAAATGACCCAAGTCAAGTGTCCAAATAAAGTCCACAGGTAGCCAGCCAGCCAGTCTCTGGCACTCCTCTTGGTCACTCGGAGGTGTGCCCAGTCTCAGGGGTGAAGGGTCCAGGTGCTGTGGAGGTGGCTGGTGCTGGAGTGCTGGTCTGAAGCGCCATTAGGGTGCCTAGCCCCGAGAGGACAACAGGTGATAGTGTGTTGAGAAAGCTCTCAGACAGCTGGCTCAGTCCCGTGATGTTGAGAGCTCCTTCCTCCATGCCATGGGGTGTCAGCCCCAGTACCGAGGACAGATGTACTGAGGCCGGGCTTGGCTGTGGGGTGGAGGAAGGAGCAGTGTAGTGGGACTGTCTGGTCTGCAGCTGGGTGAGGACTGGCGTGGGTAGCATCAGTGTTGTGGGTGGCATCAGTGTCGTGGGTGGCATCATTGGCATCATTGGCATCAGTGTCGTGGGTGGCATCGGTGGCATCGGTGGCATCAGTGTCATGGGTGGCTTCGGTGGCATCAGTGGAACTGGTGGCAACGGTGTCGTCCGATGACTCTGTGCCTGGACTGGGAAGGGCTGCTGCCTGTGCTGCTGGACCTCCTGGTAGCCGTAGCCCTGGTAGGTGAGGACTTGTGGAAAGCCTTGGAATGGGAGGGACATCACCTGGGGTTGAGGAGGACCTGGACTGGGTGGGGGCAGGTTCAGCTGGGCCTGGAGGGTTGTGAAGCAGCTCGGTGATCCGGTCCTTCACCAGCTGGTACTGGGGTTCCGCCATGTCCATGAGGGTCTAGTTGACATAGGTGAGGAAGGGCTTGCGGTTGGAGGATGAGGAGTCGGTGTGGACCAGCTGAGAGAGGAGATCTATGCTGCTCCGGATGGTGTCCCTGATCTCCAGGAGAACAGTGTGGCTCTGCCCCTCCGGTCTGCCTCTGTGCCTTTCTGTGGAGGTGGAGCTGGGGGTGGATGCGGGTAGGGCTGTGGTGGACGTGCCATCTCCTTTCTCCCACTGCACCAGGGAGTCCTCCATGCGCTCCACCACGGTTAGTACAGCTGTGGGGGGGTTCTCCGCCGTGGCACGCTCCACAGAAACCTGCCTGGAGACAGGAGCTGACTCTCGCCCGGAAGAGGACTGGCTCTCAGCAGGCTGCCGGAGAGAGAGAGTAGTGAGAGGGGCTGCTGGTGCTCCTCGGTGGCGGACCTCACCCTCCAGGAAGCTGCACCTTGCCATGACGTAGGTCTCTCTGTCCGTCAGCTTAACTGTGGCCTGGCCAGATTTCTTCAGGTGCAGCTTCCCGTACCAGGTGTGCATGTGCTTCCACCAGCCAAGGAACACCTCCGAGGTGTAGCCCAGACTCTCCGCCTTCTCTCTCCAAGCAGCATGCTTCCTCTTGGTGTCCCTGTAGAGACGGTGTCCCTTCTGCCACAGATAGTCATTCTCTCTCAGCCACTCCAGCACCTCATCCTTGTGTTCCTCCTCAATGGAGTATTACCTCCTCTCTCGTCCCCGCATATGCCTCTTCCTCCCTTTGGCAGGACCAGATGGGCCCTCATCAGAGGGGGTCCCAGGTAGTAGGGACTGCTCCTCCACACCAGCAGCAGCAGCAGCAGGATCATCATCATCGTCATCATCATCACCAGCAGGATCATAATCATCATCATCAGCAGCAGCACCAGCAGTATCATCATCATCATCATCAGCAGCAGCAGCAGCAGGACCAGCAGGACCAGGATCAGCAGCAGCAGAGTAAGCACCAGCAGCGCCAGCAAGACCAGGAGCACGAGCAGGATGAGCAGGACGAGCAAGACCAGGAGCACGAGCAGGACGAGCAAGTCCAGGAGTACGAGCAGGATGAACAGGATGAGCAGGACGAGGAGCAGCTTCAGCAGAGTACGCACAAGGAGAAGCACCACCACCAGAAGCAGCAGCATCAGCTCCTCCAGAAGCAGAAGCAGCAGAAGCCCCAGCAGAAGCCCAAGAGAAGCAGAGTCAGGGACAGGGGGCGGGAGGGTGGCCCTGTCCCTCTTGCCAGGGATGGCGGCAGGTTGCTGAGGCTTTCTCTTTTTCCCCATGGTTGTGGGGTTGCTGGCTGGCAGGGAGGCAGGCAGGGAGGCTGGCGGGCACCAAGGCTGGCAGGAAGGCTGGCAGGCAGCCAGGCACCAAGGCTGGCAGGCAGGCAGGCACCAAGGCTGGCAGGAAGGCTGGCAGGCAGGCAGGCACCAAGGCTGGCAGGAAGGCTTGCACCAAGGCTGGCAGGAAGGCTGGCAGGCAGCCAGGCACGAAGGCTTGCAGGCAGGCAGGCACCAAGGCAGGCACCAAGGCTGGCAGGCAGACTGGCTGGCAGGGAGGCTGGAAAGCAGGCTGGCAGCAAGGCTGGCAGGGAGGCTGGCCAGGAGGCTGGGAGGCAGGCTGGCAGCAAGGCTGGCAGCAAGGCTTGCAGCAAGGCTTGCAGGCAGGCATGCAGGAAGGGCAGGCAAGGCAGTCAATGTGTCCGGCAGCAGGTCTTTCCTCCAAATGGTGACCTGCTTGCGAGCTGCTTCCCTTTATATCCACGGGGCTTATACAATGCATCCCCCCCGCATGCGCAATTAACGCTCGGCATCCGTTAGGCTTCCACTGTGCATCCGCTAGGCTTCCGCTCTGCATCCGCTTCATCTGCTGTGCATCCGCTGTGCATCCGCTTCATCCGTTCCGCGTCCGCTTTGCTGAGGCCCCCCGGAAGCCTAGAGGATGTGCCATCCACTCTCATCCCCTTCCATCCGCTGGGCTTCCGTTCCGCATCCGCTTTCCATCCGCTCTGCGTCCTCCCCGCGTCCGTTCCTTTCCGTGTTATCCGCTCTGGTTATGCAAATTTTTGCCCCTTTTGAGAGCGGATAACAATGATGGAACATTTTTCTCGTCCGCTCTGTCCTTTTTACAAATGTTTTGCATCTGTTGGGCAGTGTGACAGGGCCTTAAATAACTGTCATTGGCCACAAGCTGGCAGGCTAGCCGCTATATAAAGGGCTGCAGCGGCTTGGGTTATGTTCCGTTTGTTTACCTAGTGCTTTGAAATAAAGAGTTGTTGTTTGGAACCTGGTCTCACACGCTTCTTTCCGGATGGAACACACTTCTTGCCATGTATAATGAGAATTTACCCTTAACATACCTGAGGTTTAGAGATCCATGTGGTCCATTTCAGCACTGCATTCACCCACTTACTCCTTCCCGTGATTTTTTATACATGTTTAGCAGTACTATGTAACTCTCTACATATTTTCCATATACCTTATTAAGGCTGTACCTTTACTAGTCATTTGTTGTACAGCCTTCCCTATTATATTGCATTTTATGCAATTAGCCCTTGACTTTGTTTTTTATAAGCAACATTTCATAAAGTATGCTTTTTTGTAAAATCCAGCTTTCCGCATTATTTTTGGTATATCTCTTTCTCAATTATCCACTATGCAGTCCTTTTTAACTAAGAATGATTGCAACAGATTCCATGTCTTCCATTTGTCCACTGATCTATAATAGTGTGCTCCATATAACATCACAGGATGCATGAGCCCCTTTCTTTCAGATCTCTGAGTTATAGCTGATCACAGTTGACTGGCCTGGCCTGCTCATTATTGTCACTTCACTTTGACTACATCTTTTGAACACTTATAAAATGGCATCTGCATTAGCAGGTCTCAGTACTTCTCTCAAAAGTACTGGCTATTTTCTTTTATATTCCATCACATTGAGATTGGAGAACTATCAGGAAACCCAACATTACAGCTAAGCAGGCTTTAAGCCAGCTATCTCCCCATTTTGTAAATTAAGCATTGTCGGATATTGGAGATGGGGAAAGGAGGCTTACACTGCTTTGACATTTATCCCCATTTATCTGCTGACAGATGCCCATCAATGCCTCAAATGCACTAACCTTAGCCCATCAGTTGCGGGTCTACACAGCTGAAGCTGCCAATTTCTCAGATATGATGGATGTCATCTATGTGTCTCAGATGATTGAAAAGTTCACTGGTTACGTAGACCAGATTAAACAGGTAAGTGGACCTGATTCCCATGTGTTCATTTCCCCAAATTCATGATGGCGAGGAAAGAAAAGAGGGGTGTACATTTCATTTGTTGATAAAATATGCTCAACATACAGAAAATCTACAGTAGAGATGGGCAGTTTATGGTCACCGTTTGATCTTAGACTCAAACTTTCTAACAAGATGGCCTAACAAGCACATCTTTGATCTGGAGTGAAATGTTCAATGATTTCTTATATCCCAAATTGTTTGCTTTCACCCAGCTGACCGACGTCATTGTGGAGATGGCAAGTAACATGATGCTGGTAGATGACCATGTTCTGTGGATGGCCCAGATTGAAGACAAAGCTTGTACTAGCATAGTGCATTCCTTGGAGAAGATTGCAACTTATGCTGTCAGCACCAACTCTCAGCATATGGCTGTGGTAGGGATCCAAGCTCTTCTAGTGGGTGAGCTGGGAGGGATGGCAGAGTAAAAAGCTAAGCTTGAAGATTAGGTGTGGTGTACTGCCAAAATGCAAATTACAAAAACTGGTTTGGAGTGTGGGTGAGTGGTCAAGGAACTAGGAATCCATAATGAAAAAAAAAAAACAATTACTGGTGAAATAGGAGAATTTTGATAGTGTGGGAAGGATTTTGAGTTGGCTGAGACTGAGATATAAAAGGGACCGATTTTATTCTTGGACAACTCAAACATCCTAACATGTCCTACTTGTTGATGATTGTTTTCTCTTCCTCTCAGTTCCTTGTCCAGTTCCTCAAAGTCCCTATTGCTTTAAACTTTCCGTAGTACCTCAGAGGAGCACAACCACAATGTAAAAGTTATTAGGAGATCTCAAAGGGGGAGAGGAGTTTATGTGGCTACTTCTATCTGAAAAGCCCATATCCAGGGCAGCAACTATTGGGGAAACGTCCCACAAAATTGCCATGGGAAAGGCCATTTGTCCATGAACTTGGATAGCAGTAAGTTTTAAAGAGCCAGAGACTTAATATTAGGACCATTAGCCATTAGTTTTTTACTAATGTTTTAGGACCATTAGCCATTAGTTTTTTCCTAATGGCTGATGATCCAATATATGATAGCCTGGATCTAGAAAGGTTGCCTGGTTTCACAAAGCTCCTGGTTTTGTTTATGCAGAACTCCAAGAACATCGCCTTTGAAGCCTACCTTATCATGCCAGAAAGTTATCTGGGCATGAGCTGCATGGCTTTTCAGAAGCGTGAGAACCTTGGTCACCGTTCTCCACATCAGGAACGGTATTCTGAATCCTTGGCAGACCAGCAGCTGAAGTTCCGTTGTGCTACAGGCCAGCCTAACATCTCCTTGGCTACTATCCACATCAAGGTGAAATGGGATAGGGAAGAAAGATTTCTGGTGGATGAGTGTAATAGTATAAGGAGAAGGTACTCCTTATCTCTGGCATAGCAATTGGTGATGTGGAGTTTAAACTGAGGAAATAGCAGGAGAACCTAATTTCATTTCTATATCACTTTTCCATGTAGGCAAGCATCCTTTATTGCTAGGTTTCTCATATCAGAACATGAGGCATAAGAACCAGAGCAGCCTGGAAAACATTATTGACATATCTGAAAAACTAATCATTTATGATGGAGGAGGAGGAAGAGGTGACAAATTCCTTGTGTGTCCAATTATATTTGGCCAATAAAGAACATTCTTCTTCTATTAACCAATGATTGAGCGATGTTGATGGATTGAGATGTCATTAATGTTGCAAGAACAGCTATCAAAAGTTGTATTTCTTAACCAAGCAAGAAGAATGGCATTGTCCTATTTCTGAATCATTCCTTGCCTATGCAAGAAGAGAGAGTCAACTGCTATTTTGCAAAGTACCAGAAGGGAAGACAAGAAGTAACTGTTAGAAAGTAACCAAGGAGAGAAGCAACCTAGAACTAACAAGAAATTTCCTGACAGTGAGAACAATAAACCGGTGGAATGGCTTTGCGTCCAGAAGTTGTGGGTGCTCCATCACTGGAGGATTTTAACAAAAGATTGAATAGCCCTTTAAGCAGAATGGTATAAGGTCTCCTGTTTGTGCAGGGGTTGGACTAGAAGACCTCCAAGTTTCCTTTCAACTCTGTTATTCTGTTTTCATTTTGCCTGGGTGTGTTAATATACTCTTTGCCTTTTTGAGATGGAGCTGGGAGGGGAGTTAACTATGGTAAGGGTCGCAAGGGTTTGGCTTGGCCAGCCCCATTTTTAGCTTTCTTTGTTCCTCTTTTCATTAGAACAGCATTGCTCTGGCCTCCATTCAGCTGCCTCTGGGCCTCTTCTCCCCACCAGTTCCCCACCAGCCCATGCCCATCAAGTGTAAGCTTCAATTCCTGGTGTTCCGTAATGGAAAACTCTTCTGCAGTACTGGAAACTCTTCACACCTCGCTGATGATGGCAAGCGACGCAGTGTGGCCACCCCAGTGATCTATGCAGGCACACGTAAGAGTTGCTGTGGCAGAGAAGGACATTAGCCCACTGCAGGAAGGAACTGTGTGGCTGGCAGCTTCGTTGGGAGATTTGGGACCATGGCATGGAGATGCTTATAAGACAGCTGCTGTGGGAGGGATTGCCTGGGAATAAAGTAGCTGGCAGAGTTAGTGGAGCTACCAAAAGGTGAATGTCTATGGAGACTCTCAATCATCTATGCCATGGTTGTCCCAAAGGTGCTTTTCCAAAAGGCAGTAATGATAAGTGCTATATGCTTAGAGCTCACACACCCACTTCACAGTCTGATTCTGTTGTTCCCCTCTGGGAGGAGGTTTTGAAGTCTCTATCATAGGACTACTAGATTCTGTAACAGCTTTGTTCCCTATGCCATCCGTCTGGTAAATTTGCAGGATTCTTTTTTTTTTTTAATGTATACTTTCAAACTAGACTGATGTTTTTGTGTCATATATGTGTGTGTATGTGGGTATATGCATAATTGTTATCCATGGGCACATCATAATTGTTTTAATGTTTGCTGATTAGGGTACATTTAAAGTGACAATAAATTTTCTATTCTATTCCATTCCCTTCTATTCTCTTGGTTTTTTTCCTTGACAACATTTCATTCTTCAGAACTGAAGAAGCTTCTTGGATGAGAAGCAAAACATTTTCAAGGAAAGAAACAAGAAAATCCAGTTGTCTTTTGGAAAAGCACCCTTGGGACCACCAAAAGTGGGTAGCAAGGTGGAGATATTCTCACCTGCTGTCTTGCCACACTTCCGAATGAAGAACCCATAAGCAGCATCATTTTTTATTTTTCTAAAATGCCCTAAGGCTTCTGTGTGACATCCTTAGAAAAAAAGTGGATGCTAAAGGCTAATGCTTGATGTTGTTGTTGTTTTTAATCAGAAGACTCAAGCTTTATTTGCTTTCCCTTGCTGAACAGAATCTCTGTGGAATTTATTTAAGCAACTCTTAAGGTGTAAGGAAAGGGCCCTGATCCTGAAAAAAAGGCAGAAGATTTCCTGCCCCAGTTAGGCAAACCCTATCTGAGCAAACAAGCACCTCCTGAAGTTAATTTGAGTTCTGAGCATTTCTATTAACATTACTTTGATAAACCCCTCCCTCAGATGGCTGTGGCATAAGAAATCTCACCGAGCCAGTTGTCATATCGTTGCGGCATTTCCATGAGGGCATAGATCGCACAGCCGCTTTCTGGGACTTTGACATTCTGGGTGGTTATGGCGGCTGGAGAGCAGAAGGTTGCCAGCTGATCCTGCAGGAACCCAACTTCACCACTGTGAGCTGCCGACATCTCAGCAACACTGCTGTGCTGATGGTAGGCAAGAGACGGTGTATGGTACTTTGCTCTATTAAATTTCTATTGAGTACTTGGTTATGTCACATAAATTTCTGCCAAATTCTCTTTCAACAAAGCAAGAAACACCACATTCTCTTTTGTATGCATTTCTTAAAAATCTTGCATGCATTTTTCAGCATACATGCCTAATGGTATGCAGCTTCCTTTGCTCCCAACCTATGATAGATAACCTCCAGATATTCTAGTCCAGAGCTCCCAGGTTTTTTTTGCTACTTGTTGAAGTGGAAATGTAGTCCAAATTATTTGGAATATGCCAAGTCATCTATTCATGTTTAACCTTCCTATTCCACAGATACTTATAAAGACAGCATATATTACTGTTAAAATGTAGCTATAGTAATATTTACTAGAGTTATATTTTGCTTGTCCTTCAGTATATCAAAAGTAGTGCAGTGATTCAATGTTTAAGATGCTGGGCTTGTTGGCTGGAATGCCAGCAGCGCAGGTTTGAGACCTGGGCTCCACATGACAGAGTGAGCTCCTGTCCTTGTCTAGGGGTCCTGCCAACATAGCAGTTTGAAAGCACACAAATGCAAGTAGATAAATAAGTACCACTTTGATGGGAAGGTAAAAGGACTTTGTGACATCATGTTGGCCATATGACTGGAAAAATGTCTTCCGACAGCACTGGCTCAATGGCCTTGAAATGGAGATGAGCACCATCCACTATAGTCAGCAACAAGTTTTTTCAGTATCTCAAATTGGTTAAGACACAATTCTCACCTCCCAGTTTCCCTTTAATAACCACCACATGAGGTAGACTCAACTGAGACAGAATGAATGGCTAGAGTGCATTGGCCACATGGCTTCTTTCAACTGCACGTGGAATGATTTTTATAGAAGCTGCCTTAATATCAGTCCTCCCATATTGTACACTAATGAAATGTATTCTCAAATACAGGAACTGAGCAACTTCCTGCATGACTCACCGAGTCCCGCTGAGGTGCTACATCCTGTAATTTACAGTTGCACGGGTCTCCTCCTCCTGTGCCTGTTTACCACCATCATCATCTACATCATCAATCACAGGTGAATCGCTTTTAGAGTTGAAATTGTAGCTTCCTTAAATTCTCCTCCCCACTGCTGAGCAGGTAGCTACAATACCATGCTACCAGAAGAAGCCACATCCCAGGTGTTTCTCAGTAATAATGTTTTATTCTTTGAATAATAGCAGCATCACCCCACCAGGAGAAAGCAAACTCAGGGCTTTCTCACCACCTGCTTATCTTTTAAACAAAGATGACTTTACTTGAATATAGGGCCCTTTCCCCAAAAGCTTTATTGTTTGATCTCTTAACTTCTTATCCTCGTTTTCTTTTTCAGCACCATTCATATTGCACAGAAGTGCTGGCATATGCTGCTAAATCTTTGTTTTCACATCGCCATGACATCTGCTGTATTTGCAGGTGGCATCACTCTCACCAACTATATAGCCATCTGCCAAGCTGTGAGTATGAGGGCAGGATCTGATTAATTTGGGCTTGTAGGTTTTGTCAGATGACACATCACTGACAGGTTTTCTTCATGCACAAGGAATACTGAGAAGTTGCAAACTGTTCCCTTTGCAATGTGGAACTAGTCCAGCCCTTTCTGCCTTTTTCCAAATCTATCAGCTTCTATATGGGATAGACAGAAATTCCCAGCACATCAAAATCACATCACATTACACTCTGGTTTCTCATCAGATCATATAAATCTTTCGCCTTTTACTAAATATTTTCATGGAGAAGAACATGCATGAGTTTTGCATGGATGTGTTTTATCAGTGGTTGGATAACAGAAGTAAAAATTAGAAGATAAAAGATTATTACTATGTATAAGCAAATAATGAAATATTATTATTATAAGTAAATAATATACTATTACTACTACTATTATTATTATCAACTTTATTATGTGACATAATACTGAACTGCATAAGTAAAATGACTCAGACAATGAAATGTTCATTAAGCACCTATGTTGATTAAAATAAACAAAAAAAATCACATCACATCACACATGCCCCCTGGAATTCTGAGAATTGATAGGTATACTTCATCATCCCATTTATCAGTAAATATATTATTGTAAGGTGTTATGTCGATGGATATTCTCAATCATCAAGGTCATAATTGTCTCAAAGGTGCTTTTTCTAGAAAGCAACTGGACTTTCTTGGTTTTCTTTGAAAATGTTTTGTTTTTCATCCAAGACGCTTCTTGAAAATGTTTTCAAAGGAAAAAAAGACAAGAAAATCCAGTTGCCTTTTGGAAAAAGCCCTTTTGGGGCATTATTGTCAGGCCATTTTGATTGTCTTTCTACCTACCTCTAGATGCAGGGGACATATTTGCCTGGTAAGGAACCAATGAATAAATATTCGACCCTGAAAACCACCATCTCCATTACCCAATGGTTTCACTTTTAACAGAATCACCTTCTTGAATGATCAGCCCAAATTTACAAAAAATACATTTCTAGGTAACTGAGGACATTAATTTAAAGGCAAATCCTCGTGCATGCACACAAACCAGCCCTTAGTTACTTTACCACTTAGGCAAACTTGGGAAGCTAATGACCCTCCAAGTTTTTGAGGTTCCCATACCAATCAAGCAGATGGTCCTAGTTTAAGAAACAACTAAAACCCTTCTAAAAGTTTTTTCTTAATTTGCTCATCTTTGAACAATATAACTTCTTTGACTTATAGGGAATAGATAATCCCACAAATGAAGTCCTGGAAGTTGTAGCAATTCTTATTGACTTTCAATTATGTCTGCTCTGCACATCCCCTCCCCTCTCCAGGTTGGCATCATTCTCCATTATTCTTCCTTGTCTACTCTTCTGTGGATGGCAGTGATGGCACGAGTGATCTACAAGGCATCCACCTGGAAGGCACCCCAACAGCAGGAAGGGGAACCAACTCAGCCTGCTCCTCGTCCAATGCTACGGTATTAAGGAAGATGTTATAAGACACCTGAAGGTTGCAGGGAATGGATGAGGGTTGCCATAATTAACCTACAAAAGAAATCCTATTTAACTAAGATTTCTTTTGTAAATTAATAAGTATTTATATACCCATTTAACTGGGTATAGTAGTGATTATGTGTGTGGTGGGAACTTAATCATTGTTTGATTCCTTGCATCAGGTTGTAACACTGTTGGGGCATTAATTTCTCCCCCCCCTCCCCCCCGCTCAAAACCTTATAAATCATTTTGAGATTCTGGGCAGGAAATGAGAAAATTAGCACTTAAAGGAACAAAAGATACAAGAATAAATTCGGTGAAATTTTCTATGATAATTTGCATGCTCAATTCATACTAAAAACACAAAGAAACAGGGCCAATTGAACATGCATATAAAATGCAAGGAAGTTTATGTAGAAACAACAATTGTTTGTTCATTAAAGAGCAATATGCTGTATGAGCCTAATCTATGATTATTGCACCCAGTTTAAGATTTAGTTCTTGTATCTTCAATAGATACAAGGCCTGAAGGAATGTTGTCCATGGGGTCACAATGGGTCAGACACAACTTCGCAACTAACAAGAACAACAATCTTCAATAGATACCCAACTCGCTCTAATTCATATGATTAATTCTGCATAATATTTTGTGATTTTCTTTCCAGGTTCTATCTGATTGCTGGAGGGATCCCCTTGATCATCTGTGGGATTACAGCAGCAGTTCGTATTGACAATTATGGAGATCAAGATTCATAGTAAGTATTTGCAACATCCCATTTGATCCTAAGGTATCATGATTGAGATCCTACTTGAACATTGAGTCATGAAACTGGCATTGACTTTTAACAGCCATAAAGATAGATCAGGATGATCTATCCTCAACCTAGTCCTTTAGATCTTCCATCACTGTACCCACAACCACCATAATTGAGCCCATGCACCTTAATGATGATCCACTGTATCGACTTGCACATATGTATTCAGTTGTGTGAATGGATCCCAAAAACTGGGGGAGAAATCCCCAGTGTTGTTTTCAAGTTTTTGAAGATCTCTTAGGGATTAAAGATGTTCCGCCTTATTCCCCCCTTCTTTGCCCCATAAATCCTGTCTAATCTTTCAGATGCCAGAAAGGATAAGGTGTGCATGAACAAGTATTCTATTCTATAGATCAGGGCTCTCCAAACTTGGCAGCTTTAAAACTTGTGGACTTCAACTCCCAGAATTCCTCAGCCGGCTATGCTAATTGGGGAATTACATGAGTTGAAGTCCACAAGTCTCAAAGTTGCCAACTCTGGAGAGTTGGTTTAAGTATTTTTGACTATGAGCCACCAATAGATGTCTCCTCTCCTGTATATCTGTAATTTTCAGGATCTCCCTTTGGCTGCCTTAAAATTGAGGTAGGCAAGAAATTGTAAGGGAAGGGGCCACTCACCGTAGCCAACTTACTGTGGGAAAACTTGCAATGGCCAGTCGCCAAGGAATAACTCACCACAGGACAATTCAACAATTCAATTGAATAATTTAAAATAATTAAAACATTATTTTAATTTTGTCATTCACATTTCATTTTGTCCTTTCTTGGCATCTTTAATAATTCTATCCCAACATTTCTTCTATAATAGTATAACTCTTGTCCTGCGGTAAGTTGGCCATGGTGAGTTGGCCATGATGAAATCATGTCATGAAGAACAAGAGCAAAGTTGCTGCTGCTTTGTTAGCTGTTCATAATTTGGTCAACCTTTTCTTTCTCTACCCAGCTGCTGGCTGGCTTGCCGACCAAGCATTGGAGCATTCTATGTGCCTGCAGCTTTTATTTTGCTCATCACCTGGATTTACTTCCTATGTGCCGGAATCAGTCTGCAGTGCCAAGCTAAGAATCCCAAAGAAATGCCCAAACCCTTGGAAACAAGGCAGCGCTTTGGAGGCAGTAGCAACCTGTTAACCGATTCAGGATCACTTTCAGTCACCCTGAATTCTAGCCTCCACGCTGGTGATGTTGATGGTGTGTATTCACTAGGGGTTCAACTCTGGTCTCTTGTCATCACCCATTTCCTATACCTCACTTTATGGACATTTGGAGCAATGGCAGTATCTCAGCATTGGTTCTTCCTGAAGATTGTCTTCAGTTGCCTCTACGGAGTCACCGCTGGAGCCTTAGGATTTTTCATCTTTATCTACCACTGTGCCCGGCGCAGAGACATACAGAGTTTATGGTTTACCTGTTGCCCATCTTACAGGAATGCTTTACCTATGCAGGCTTATGGGCACACTGGAGCAGGTGTTGAAGATGGATCACAGGTTTTCATTGGCTGCAACCCAGAAGTAGCTCAGTCAATTAAGTCTTCATCTTCCCCTACCAGCACAATTTCAACCCCAGGGCCCTGCAAACTCAACAATTTGCAAGTGGCCCTCGCCCAGCCAGACAGTAACCCTGTAACAACTGCCTGTTATGAGGAAGCAGAGCCTTCCAACAGTAAGAGTACCCCCTCAACCAGGTATACGAACAATCTCCATGGGCGCACCAGACACCATAAAAGCAGAACTAAACTCTATCGAGAAGGGAAGCATCAGCGCCTGAAGGCAATGCGGGGACCTTCCTCAGAGCATCCTACTAGTGAGAGCGGGAGCCTTCAGAACAGTCATTCAGAGAGTTACCAAAGCAGCCGGAATAGCCCTTTGAACAATCAGAACCAAGGGAAAATTGTGACTCTGGAATCCACCCTAACGCAGTCGGACTTGAGTGATGGCAGTGGTGGCCCACAATCTGTTGATGTTGCCCGAGGCCAGAGGAGAAGCATCAGCAGAGACAACCTTAAGCATCAGGCCAACCCCTCTGTAGAAAGAGAGACTAAGAGGCGCTCCTTCCCACTCAATGCAGCCAATCAGAACGGGGTCCTGAAGGGTAGCAAATATGACATTAATCTCAGTGGTGCTGACAATGCAAGCAGCATGAAAACAGGTCTCTGGAAGAGTGAGACAACAGTGTAGGAAGGGGTCAAAGACTTCTGCAGCTGGGATCCTAGAGCAACACCAACTAAGGTAGGAAGCTGCAGGTTACCCTTGTTGCCACAGCCCAACAGACTCAGTGAACAGAACACTCTTATGCACTACATAGGCTTAGATAATATGAGATGGGTAGGCAAGAACCATGCTCCCTGCCGATCCTTCTGAGCAGATGGAGTAGGGAGACTGTTCTGTCCTGTCATGAGAATCACAGTGCATTTTACTTATGTATCAGATGAAGTTGCTGTTCTTTGTGCCAGGGAACATTTTCTCCAGGGAACGAGCAGAAAGCCACAATCAGCCAAGGTGCCAAAGTTGCAAAGCAAGAGACAATCATCTGTTCTTGTGATTGTATGGTCTCCCTCCTTCATGTCCCTATATATCCTTGATATTTCTGTACACAATCCCAAGGAAGACAATGGTCTATAAGCTAAAACTTCTAATATGCTGTGTACGTATGTACAGGCAAATTTGGAAAGTCTCTACATGTTTTATGCAAAATAACTCATGTTATATAAGACAAGGGAAGCTCCTCCCAGTCATTCAAATTTGTGCACATTAGTTTTGGTTTTGATAAATCTAATGAATGAGTGTAGAGCTGTCAAGGAAAAAGCCACAAAACAGAAAGAGGTGCACTGTTAATTGTCCAAAGGTGCATGCTTAGCTGACAATCCTTAGTCTTCTTTAGTCTTTCTTAAGGAAGAGACTTGGGGAGAATATGATCTGTTGGGCATCATTGCCCCAAAATGCAAAACTGCAAGAGCTCAGAACAATTGTCAACTTTGGAGTGTCTTGTTTTATCTAGAAGAGTTTTCAAAAGATGAGTTAAAACACTTCAAGAGCAAATTATTTCTGAGCTTGACATATTTTATATAAAAACTTTTTAATAGCACTTTCAAGCAGAAGCTATCAGTAACCACCTTTCAAGTTACCTGCTGTGGAACTGAATTGGAATAGATTACTTGTTTAGATTCTGATTGCTAAGGCTGTTGATGCACATTTGCCACACAGCTGCTAAACAGGCCTGAAGGATTACATCCAACTTTGAATGTTAGGCGGGGAACAAACTGAACAAAAACTCAGACACTTCTATCCTTTTCTGTGATTCCAAGTCGAGTCACTCCTCACGTTCAAAGTTGGAGGCTTTGAGGCCTGTTTAACAGCTGTGTGGAAAATGTGCCCAATGAAGCCTCACTTAGAGGCATGACGCAGCTAACATGCCACAAAGAAGCCTCTGAAATACATGAAGCTGCTGTAATGTTTAACTTGTAAATTTCATCCACTGAAAAAAGTGAAACACAATTTTATTGTTCTTACCTAGGGATAACTGGGTTGGATGTTTTAATTAATAGGTTAAAAACATCAACAAATTTATTATGGGCAGTTATAAAAACCGCAGAGGACTGCCCTGCATTTTAATGGATTAACAGATCTTAACAGACCTTAATGGATTCCCTCTCCTATAAGATAGATTTTCCTCTACCTAGAAGTAAAACAGTCTGCTTGCTTCAGAAAAATCGAGGGTTTTTCCCCATCAACCATTTTATTAAAACTGTTTATGTTTAGTTAACAATGTTTTTTTAAAGAAAGTCCATAACCCCTCATTATATGAAGGAAAGCATGTGCATCGCCAAACAGGAAAAAAATGAATAAGAAAAAGTTTAGAATAGAGTGAAAATTGCCAAGAAAAAAGCCTTAGAGGCTTGAATGACATTAATCCTTTAAGGATTTGGGAAGCTATGGAATATTATTTTTAAGCACCTTGGGGACATTCCCTTAATCTTTATGTATATGGGACATAATGTTTTTTTAAAAAAGGCCTCTTTGCAATATAGTAACCATTGCACAGAATTGTGCAGCAATCCCAATTGAATCTGTTGTCAAAAATGAGCTGAATGAAGCCATTGAGATTCTTTCTCGAAGGCAGTTTCCAGAAATATTGAAAATAATCAAGCTTATTTTTCTGTTTGCTGGCATTTTAATTTCTCTGCACCCAATAGTATAGGGACACTGTTTACATACCATATGCTATATTCAAGAACAAATCCCTCCTGTAGATATAAAAAATTCACTTGAAGAGAACCCCTCCCCCCCAAGAATTTCCTTGCTGGGTTGATGACAGTTCCAAGTACGTAGCACTGCATCTGTAATGTTACCAGTTGAGGAAAGATTAGGAGATGCCACAAATGAGATTCTTTTCTTCTAGGAATCTCATCTTTGCTTCAGGAACCTCAATGTGGGATTCATAGCACTGATGTGCCTATGGACATTTTCTTCAAGATTTCCTATTCTGCTTTTTAAAATCAAAGCAATATTTTAAACAAAGTTGGTAAGCTGTGGGCAAAGCTGCCAGCTTCTGTCATGTTCTTTATGTCCAGAAATGCCTGTTGGCTAGGCAGAGTCCTCATAGAAGGCAGCAATGGCAGTGTTTTGCTATTGAAAATGCGACCATGTTCTTAGAACAAAAGAGGAGCCAATATTTAATATTAATAGGGTAGTAAAGAGCATCCTTGCTCATTTTCTTTCTCGTGACTGGGAGTTTCAAACTGGCCCAACCACCACAGCAGTCCTTCTGAGAATTCACAATAGGGCCATCACAAACATTTTGTGAGGTTGGCATATTTCTAGCATTTCAGAGGTTGAGGGATTCCTGCCTTGGCTTAAGGGGAATTATGATAGCATCTTTTGTTGTTGTTGTTGAAGAAGAGACAGAGGGAAACCTAATTCAAAATGTCCATATTGACATACAGCAATCCTTAACTTATACCATTCATTTAGCAACCAAAGTTACAATAGCAGTGAAAAAAGTAAATTATGACCACTCTTCACCCTCACAACCATTACACATCCCCATGGTCATATGGGCAAAATGGGCTTGAACACTGGGATATATTCATGATGATTGTAGAATCCCAGGGTCATGTCTATGGAGATTTCCAGTCACGGTTGTACCAAAGGTCCTTTTTCAAGAGGCAACTGGACTTTCTTTAGTTTTCTTTGGTATGTTTTGCTTCTCATCCAAGAAGCTTCTTCAGGTCTGAAGAAGCTTCTTGGATGAACAGCAAAACGTCTTCAAAGAAAAACCAGAAAGTCCAGTTGCCTCTTGAAAAAAGCACATTTGGGATCCCAGGGTCAAATGATTGCCATTTGTAACCTTCCCAGCCAGGTTCTGACAAGCAAAGTCAATTGAGAGAAGTTGGATTCTCTTAACATTTAACTGCAATGATTTGCTTAACTGTCAGGGCAACAAAGCTCATAAAATCAGGCATGATTCACTTAACAACTGCCTTAGCAATAGAAATTCTGGTCCCAATTGAGGTTATAAGTTAAGGAAGACCCTGTACCCATTTCTCTGGAGGAACTTTTGAACATACTGATACCAGTGCAGACCAGTGGTAGGATTCAGTTTTTTTTTATTACTGGTTCTGTGGGCGTGGCAGGGGAAGGATACTGTAAAATCTCCAGTCAAGAGGTGGGATTTGCTGGTTCTCCAACCAATTCAGAATTTCTGTTACCAGTTCTGCAGACCTGGTCAGAACCTGCTGAATACCATCTCTGATGCAGACTAAGAAATTCCTTCTTCCGTGGAAGCTGTGCTATCCTCTTTCATTTTTGGTTTAAAATAAAAGTCTGCAGAAAAATGATTCTGCTTTGAGATTCTTTTAGTTGATTCTCAGTGTTTCTAGAGGATACCAGGCCAGGAAAGGCCAAATTTATTTCTTTAGCCCCAATCCATTTGGCCTTAAACATCCAAGTCTTAACAATAACAAAAATATATTTTGCTCCCTCCTTCTGTATTTTTGTTTAAATTTCCCAGATGCATACAGTCATTAAGGTTGATTCAGTTTCAAATCAATTAAGGTTGATTCAGTTTAGATCAATTATTTTCTTATTGTTAATGTATTGCAAAATCCAGAAAATCCATTACTTCAATTATGAGGTTAAGTATGGTGTATGAATACAATTACAATCAAACAAACCTTCCCACATAAGTAGTTGATGCCTTTTAAAAAAAAGTTCTAAAGTACACATACTTGTTCTTAATAGCATGAACCTCATAAAAAGGGTTTGGCTTATGAAATGGGGCCTATCATATTTGTTTATACAATGCGGAGGCTTTTTTTATTCATGTCAGAGTGATAACATCAGTTCATTGGAATTGAAAGGAATAACAAGAAAAAGATTGCTAATGAACAGCTAATCTTTGAAGTATTTGGAAGAATGTGTGTTATCCATCTGGAGTAAAAAGGGGAGAAAAATGTATGTTGCTCATTTAAAATCACCCCTTCAGAGTACATCATGCAATTATCTCATGTACTAACCAACAAAACAGCAAGGAACATTTTGTGGATAATCAAAAGCAAAAGGCTGGGATCTTACAAATACCACACCCATGTTTGTGTAGGATGTAGCAAGGTAATGGGCTACAAATTTTTGCTAGGTCTGAGGGAAGGTGTTGGCTTAAATTCCTTAATTCTTTAGGATGATTGCCTTTTGTTTACAGAGACAGACACAATTAACTTTTGAGTTGGATTTATGAACTAAGATTACATCTTAGGAGGCTGCTATTTAGAATAGAATATTGGAGAAATGCAAAATTTCTTACTTCAAAGAGAGTCCAGCAAGACCAAGGTCACAGCACCCAACATTCCTTTCTCCTTTTTGTCCATGTGTGTGTCTATGTGTTGATTTTATTTTTACTGCTCCACAATGCTTAATTAACTCATTTAAACTGATTTATACCATGCCTGTTTAAAAGGATAAAGAGAAATTATTTACTCTCTACAGAGGGCAGAAAGGCCAGAAAAGAGAAAACCTATTCCACAAAACCTACCTCCACAGAACCGCAGAGGCAATGTGGTTTCACAAGCAAGGAGCCTTAGGCCAACCTTAAAATTGCCTAAGATTTCTGGAAAGCAATAGCCATGAAAAGCCATAAAAGCACTTAATGTTCCTCATTTGAAAAAGGTTATTTCTCCCATCCTTCTTGGTTTTCATATGTATGATGTTTAATAGAGCCTTAACTATTTTATATGGCAATATTACAACTCACATGATATTGGCAATGCTGAACTTGTTATATATGCTTGCTAGAATGAAATATTATTATTGGGGGAAATTTTGTATAATTACCCTTTCTTTTGTTGGTTTACATTTTTAGCAAATGACATGTCAAAACCAGAGCTCTTTGAGAGACAGCTGTGCCAAAGAAAGCATTTAATACATTTCTGTTGTGTTTGCATTTTATACAGATGAATTGTTTTCAGCAGATGTTTCTTGTTTAATATATTAAAAGAACTGCAATATCCAATAAACTAGGTATTATTTTTATGTTCCACCCATACTTTGCCATCCCAAACTACACACTTTTAATATTTTAGTAGTCATAAATCAAACTTGTATACTGATTCCAAGCAGTGGGACTCACTTACCCAACACTTAAAAGATGTGTGGGAGGTGAACAACCATTCAAGCAACTACATTGGTCATCTCACACACTGGGGATAAGAGGCAAATCTCCTGCACACTCTTAATGGTTTTCCCACCTACTTATTCATGAGACCTGGAATGTGCACCCATTCATTCAAAAGGTGTTTATCATCCCAACTGGGCCAATTCTTCTCAAATCTTTCTACTGCAGCTTTATATATATATATATCACTAAAGTCAAGCACAAAAGGTTGTAGGCACTAGCCAAATAACCAAATAGCCAAAAAATAAGGGGAAAAAACACAAGCTGAAGAGTGGAGTTTCACCCGTAAGATTTAAAGGGATATGCTGATTTCATCCCATTTGTACATAGGATAATCAGCTTATTTGCATGATGACATCATGGCATGCATGATCATCCGTATTCCTCTTGCCCCCCCCCACCCAGATGAAGGGATATGTGGATCATAATATGCCCTTTTCTATACTAAGTATGTCACTTTCAACCTCAGTCAATGCCTGCAGACCCTAAGTCCACTTAAGCCACTGAATGCTAAATGAATGTTTACCTTCAGACTCACATGGGAAACTTCTAAAATAACATGCAAAGCAAAGTTTGAACAGGAAATATGAACAATCCAATTCAAAACATGAGAAGCAAAATAAACCAGGAGTGTATCTGATGCAGATCATTAAACTTCAATGTGGTAAGATTAAATCCATTTTTTTCTGATGTTCAGGACTAAAAATGTAGCAGAAGCACATTAGTGTGTTCACCAATATACATCTAGGCCCAAGAGCAACCTTTTAAGAAAATTATTAATTACATTTATTCCAACATCTAGCAAAAAAACCCTAAAGATCATGTTCTATTGCTGCTTTCCCCAAACTTTATTATAACCTTCTACATTTGTTGGTTACTTGAATCCAGAAAACCCCAACTACTGCATACAAAGCAACAGACTGCAGAAGACTAATAAGATACAAGGTTGTACTTTCCTGAACACAATGACTTCATCTAATCTCAGGATAGAAATACGTCCGGGACTACAGACTATAAATATCAGAAACCCAACCCCCGTTGCCACTGACTGCAGCCTTTTAACATCACTAAATAACTTCACTAGTATAGGCGAACTTGCATTTTGCTAAACAGTTCCGTTTCTTCTGGAGTCCGGATGTATTGTTCAAGCTCACTGTCTAAAATGGGTTCGTCCCCTGTGACAGTTGGGCCTTCAGGGTCTGGATTGCTGGGTCGAGGCTTCTTTGTTGGGTACAGGATACAAGGTGGAAGCAAAGGCATCCGCTTCTTCCCAGCAACAGAAGCCTCTTCTGTCAAAGCAATGGTTGGTTTTATAGGCTGATGGTCTGGTGATGCTGTGAAGTTCTCAGGCTCATAGTCTTTTGTGGTATCCACCATACGGAAAGCTGCCCGTAGAAGCACACGGCGATGTTGCAGCAAGTCTCCAATGTATTTTGACACAGATCTCCGGTCCACTTTGAGCCCTCGCAACCAACCTAGTTGAGGGGCCATCTGAAGGAGAATATTATGAAATTCCTTCAGTCTTTGTGGGGCTGGCCGTGGCATGTCCATGCCAGCGAGCTTACAGAACTTTGTAAGGGTGCAAGTGAGGCGATCAACAGGTCGCAAAGACTGCCATGCCAAGAAGGCTGCTGCCATTACAATGGGGACGGGGTGCCGACCAGTCACCAGCCACGTTTCGCTGGCAAGCTCCACTATCTGGATTGTCCTGGCCAACAGTTTCTCCTTGTCTTCCAGAAATTTGGCTGGGATGCTGGATGATTCCTGGAAAAGCTTAAAGCTGAAAGGAACAAAATATATTGGGAGTATGGAAAAGCCTACCAATACAGCTCATTTTATAGTTTTGTACTATAACCTGCAATATTTAATCATTTAATATAGTTAAAATGTTTTCACTTATTTAATGCATGGCCCAAATAATGTAGCAAAGGGTGTATTTTTTTAAACATCATTTAGATTATTGCCATTGCTGCTTTACTACTAAAATTCTTGGGAACATTGTTTAGAAAACAATAAATATTTGAATATGCCTGTCTAAATTTCACCATTCCATGCTTCCTGATCAGAATATAACACACAGCCCATCCAGACGAGTCAATTCAGAACAAAATTTTCACTTCAAATATACATCTTGAGCTCATATACATGCCTCTGAAGTCTCCTTTATAAGAGCTCTATCTAGTTTCAGCAAAGTGGCGCAATACTGCACTTCCAATCTATAGAACTCTCTTAGAGCCATTATACTGAATGGCTGAAGCTTAAATAATAAGAATTAATTCTATCCATAATTCTTCAACAACTGCACATTAATGGTCCAGACATTTATGAGAAAAGATTAAAAAACCAAGTTACCTGTTCAGGTGTGTTTTCACAAGATCGATCAAGCTCAGAGTTGGTACATCTAGTGCCAATTCCTTCAAAAACCGCAGGTAGGTTTTGGCAAACAGTTCCTTGTCTGCATAAAGGAGCAAGCAGATAGTGCCCATTGTCAAGGGCCAGTTGTGCTGTCTACAGGTCACGAAAACACAGCAACCTATAATTATTTCCTTCTTCTCTAAGCTGACCAAAGCAAAGCAGGGGCATCTGATTGCTTGCTGGTAATAAGACACAGCTGTATCTTCAAATAGAGAAGGAAGTCGGAGAACTTTGCAGAGATCCTGAACACGTCTGATTCCTATGGAAGAAAGCAATGTATATAATTAAGAAAAACGTCGATGGCCCTCCAGATATTTCTGGCAATAGTGGCTGAGGCTATAGTCTTTGAAGACCAACTTCTTGCTTCAAAAAATTTGTAATTGTCAGAGTCAACACTTTTTTAGTTGCGATACAATAACTGATATGACTCAAATAAACAAAGCTATATGGCATCTACCGTACTTCTATTGAATGCAATTGTCCCCCCACATTCAATTCTACTGGACAAATATCATTATTCTGTTCTAATAGCATTACTTCATGTGAGGTTTTAAGAAGGACAGCAAGATTTTTTTCAGTTCCCATTTTGAATGATAGAATTCACAAATATTTACTGTTAGCAATCTTCTGGAATGGGGCAAAATATTGTGGTTGGGGAAAGATAGCAGAATCAATGTAAGGAGAAACTCAAGGTATTTGCAAAGCAGAATAGGTATTCTGCATGCAGCCATGTTGCAATTTAAGTATTTTTTGTTTTAAGATGGATGTCTGCTTTTCTCATAAAATCAAAACCAAGACAGCTTTATTTGGTCAACTGGATTTTATATACGTACTATAAAAATATAAGGCATATAAAACAAAACAAGTTAGTAATTTTTATGCAATGTGTGTAAAAAAAAATCACTGGATATCTTTCCTTAATATTTATCTGTGGCTTTTTATTCTGTGGTATTTTGAAAAGGTAGTCCTCAATATGCGACCGGTCACTTCATGACTGCTCAAAGTTGCAATGGACCCCAAAAAAAGTACTTATGACTTGTTTTCTAAATTATGACAGGCACATACGCTCATGGGATGACTTGATCACAATCTGGACATTTGGCAATTGGCTCACTTATACAGCTGTTTGCAGCATCCCATCATCCCATGATCATGATTAGCGATATTTTTTGCCAATTTCCAGTGTTCTGGCAAAAAAAATGTCCATTGGAGAAAACTGATTCACATATTGATCATCACATTTAACAACTCCCACATTCTCTTAATGACTACTGCAAAAAAAATAAAAAAAAAATCAAATCTGTTCTTGCCTTATGACTGAAATGAACCACAATCATATTTCTGGGTTCAACTACAAACATAAGTCAAGAGTTATTCTCTATGTAGTACATTTATATATTGTGGGTGGATAGGTGCACATAAGTAATCCTCAACTTACAACAGTTTGTTTAGTGACCATTTGAAGTTATAATGGCACTGAAAAAATGACTTATGACTGTTTTTCACACTTATGATCAATGCAGCATCCCCATGGTCACATGATTTAGATTCAGATGCTTGACAACTGATTCATATTTATGACGGTTGTAATATCCAGACATCATGTAATCATCTTTTGTGATGTTCTCAAAAGCAAAGTCAACTGGGAAGCTGGAATCACTAACAACCATGTTACTAATTTAACAACTGTTAAGTGATTTACTTAACAAACGTGGCAAGAAATGAGGCATAACTCACTTAACAAATTTTTCACTTAGCAACAGAAATTCTGGGCTCAATTGTCATAAATTGAGGGTTACCTGTACGTTAGCACTTCTGCAGTAATGAGTTTCACTTTTTTATCTAAATTTTTTGTAACTATAATTTTATATAGGTCATTTAATAAAGCAGGGTGTCAAACTCAAGGTCTGCAAGTTGAATCCAGCACACAGGGTGCTTGATCTGGCCCATGGGGCTGCCCTGGAAACAGTGAAGGACTGGCCCGGAGCTCTGTTTTTGCTGGCAGAGGGCTGCAGGAAGCAGTCACTGCCAAAAACGGGGTGCAGGCGCAGCCCACCTGAGCACTAGTTTTCCTGGGAAAGGGCTGCAGGAGGCTGTCGCAGCTGAAAATGGAGACTGGGAACCTGTTTTTGCTGGCAGAGCACTCAGGCCACCACAATCACCCCCGACACAAGTGACGTCAATCTGGCCACACTCACCCTGGCCATGCCTACTGCAGCCCCCAAGGTCAAACACAACCCTGATGTGGTCCTCAATAAAATTGAGTTTGACACCCCTGATTTAAAGCCTACTTATCTGGCAGAAGCCTGGTTTCAGCTCAAGATTATCCACCAGGGATTTAATGAGCTCTTCCAAAAAATCTGAAATGGGAAATGACCTTAACAAAGGACACTGGTAATTTAAAATACAGAATGGCTTTGCTTTTAGAGAGAAACTACACTTTCACAAACAGGAAATACAGTAATTTCTACAAAAGGTGCTAACTGGTAATATTAAACATTAACCTCGCTGCAAGCAGCGGCTCAGCTGTTCGCTTTGACCAGTACTTCGTGAATATGTCACTTCTAGAAAGACAAAAAAAATAAATTAGAAGGGAAAATGACAAAAAGAACATCACATTTCCCCAAACAACTTTTTAAAACTTACACATTTTTATTGTTTAATGTTTAAATGTTTGAAGTTTATATAAAAGACCACAAAGGATATTTTCATCTATATAGATCACAGGTATCCAAAATAAACTTTATGATCCAAGGAGTTTTTAGTTCCATTGTTATTCTTTGATTCACCTTGTAAATGTTCTTCATCAGCATATGTAGTGGTGAGAAGTCCTTCAGTTAGAATAAAGCCACAATCAGCACACACTAACTGGTTCTGAGTGTAGTGGGAATCCTCCACAATTTCCAGGGAGCCACAATCTGGACACTTCTTTTGAGTGGACATTTTAGTAACCTGACAACAGAATTATTTTAAACTGATGATTGAAAAATATTGGAATTTGATTAACATGTTTGCTACCTAACTTTTCCCATATTCCATACGATCCCCATAAATCTGCCTCCATCTATCTGTCTAATTTATATATTTGAAGTAATGTAAAGAAATTAACTTGTTAGGAAAAAGTAAGTTTAACCAATTTGATGGGCATACTTCAAAATACAATCAGTTATAATGATTTTAGCAAACATATTAATAGCAGTGCTCAATCATTCTGTTCACCTTTGAAGTCCTGCAATGCATTGTATGCTTCTCAGCAAGCTGCATCATTCATGAGTTTTGTGCATCAATTGAGCACATGCACATAGAAAGTAACATCAATCTAATCCCAGCAAAGATATCTTGTAATGCATTCATGATATATAGGCATAAAATCACTAGAATTCAGAATAATAGGAAAGGACCTTGGACATCTTCCAGTCCAAACACCTGCTCAAGCAGGAGACAAAGTACTGTCGAATCTCTTCTCAAAAATGTCTACTCTTCAATTTCTGTGTCAAGAAAAACAGAATAGCAAATTTGGAGGTCTTCTAGTCCAACCCCTGCTCTGGCAGGAAACCCTCCACCATTTCAAACAAATGGTTGTCCAATCTCTTCTTTCAAAGCTTCCAGTGTTGGAGCGCATTCACAATTTCTGGAGGCAAGACGTTCCACTGACTAATTATTCTGTCAGGAAATTTCTCTTTATACATTTAAACACTTTTTGTTATATTTTATTGCTAGTGGCAGACAAAGAGGAAACCCAGACCACCGAGTCAGAGGACCCAAGCGGCCTAAAACCTTTTGCAATCGAACACATCCACAAAGAGAGATTGCTGGGGCTGCGTAGGGATGTTGAGCCGCCAGGTCCGCGCTGTGCATACTCATCTATAGATTTTAATTAAGCCAGAGCCGATCAAGATACTTGTTCGAAGACCCACATCGTGCGACATGCCCCCCCCCCCTTCATAACCCATCTGGTCCCGGGAACGCTGAAGACTCAGGGAGTTGGAGAGTCCCCACATCGAGTGCAGCTGGTCGGGGAAGACTATAGCAACCACTGTAGGGCATTCGTGTACCTTGTTGCAAGTCAAAGGACGAGGAAGGGTATCATCCTACAGCTGTATGCCGAAAAGAAACAACTCCACTCCATTTTATCCAATTCGGCTCAAACCGGAAGCAGATCCGCTGGGGGGACTTTTCCCTGGAACACATGCATTTTCCGGTGCACTACAGTGTCCAGTCAGCAACGAATTCATCACCGTTTCCGAAGAGAAACAAAGGACGAAGGAAAAAGAGTTCCGAGTAAGCGCTGAAGCAGGTTTCTTTTTCTGGACGAATTCGAGGGAAACTCTGAAGATCTGCTATGTCTTTTGTTCGAAGTGAAGGATGCCTAGTTGGCAGAAGCGCATCACCACCACCATCATCATTATCTCTTTTATTCATTAAACATGAAACGTAGTCAACTGAACATTTAAAAATGTATCAGAAGTATAATTGACTGGCACTAATGGTTGACATGGTTGCTACCAGCATCCTAGGTATCAACCAAGTATTTTAAATTGCATGATGTTCTGAGTAGCTCAGCTTTTTGGGTGATGTTACTGCAGGAAGCTGCAATTTGTTGATGCATTTTATAAAATTCTTGGACAATTGGTATTACTTTATGTTTCATCTATAATCGTGTAGTTTCAATGGCCAGGTCACAATATTTCGTGATTTTTTTCCAGTTCTTTCTCTTCGACTCTGATGGCCCTTGGTACAACGATATCAACAACTGTGATATCTGGCATGTTGTGTTCCAAATGATAATCTCTCTGTATTTGAAAGATTATTATTATTATTATTATTATTATTATTATTATTATTATTATTAT
>BLBF01000065.1:12676141-12716617 GCA_015471245.1 Laticauda colubrina | reverse complement strand
ATTATTATTATTATTATTATTATTATTATTATTATTATTATTATTATTATCATCATCATCATCATCATCATCATCATCAAAAAACAACAGTGTACACAGCAAACGAGATAACTATGCTGGGTTTCCTATCACAAATCACTAGTCGAACACTTCCCAATGTCAGCCTTCAAGATCTTCTACTATTGCTTTGCATCTTTCGACTGCCATAAGTAACGGGGGGAGGAAGGGAAAGTCTGGGAAGTGAGCTGGAGGTGAATTGCGCGCCTAATTTCTCAGATTCAGAATTCTTTGGTTGCTACCACTTCACTTTCAGTAAAAGATGTCTTTTCTCTAAACTAAAGAGTCTTAAGTATTTCTTTCCTGGATTTTGAATGGAGCTCCGCCTGACACCCAAGCATTTAGGACTGCATGATGTGTTCGCAGATTATGCGAGCAGATCCCAGTAAGGTGGCCTTCTGCAGCTGACCAATAGTGATTTTGTTAGCTCCAATTGTTTTTAAGTGCTTGCCTAGGTCTGTAGGCACCCAGTGTGCCATAGGTGCTGAGGGGCCAAATACTACAACAGGCTCATGATTCTAAAGCAGCTGGCCACTTCGGATTTGTGAAGACCTTACATCTGGTTAAGCGGCAATTCTGGTGGCCTACTTTAAAGAAGGACATTGAAGCTTATGTAGCTAGCTGTCCAATTTGTGCTTCGGCAAAGAGACCTCCTGGTAAGCCATTAGGATTGTTACAAAATGCAGCTAGACCAACGGCTCCCTGGAAAGAAATCTCTATGGACTTTATAGTAGAATTACCCGAAAGTGGTGGAAACAGGGTCATCTGGGTAGTGACTGATTTGTTTTCCAAACAAGTACATTGCATACCTTGTTCCAAGATTCCCTCTGCTAAGATGCTGGCTAAACTGTTTATTTCACATATCTATAGGTTACATGGCGTTCCGGAACGCATAATCTCTGACAGAGGGGTCCAGTTTACCTCAAATTTTTGGAAAGAGTTCCTGAAGTTAATAGGCTCCGCCCAGGGGTTAAGCTCCGCCCACTACCCCCAAACTAATGGGCCCTGTGAGAGGACTAACGCAGTGTTAGAACAATATCTTCGATGTTACATAAATTATCAACAAGATAACTGGTCCGAATTACTACCGTTTGCCGAAGTGGCATATAACAACTCCGTACACTGTAGTACTGGATTTACTCCATTTAAAGTGGCTTCGGGACAAGATTTCGTTCCCATACCTGAACTTCCTCGTGAAAAGCCTAACATCCATTCACTGGATGAATGGATAACTCAACTCCAACTTAACTGGCCAGTGACATGCAAAGCATTAGATGAGGCCCATCAAGCTCATAAGAAATTTGCAGACAAGAAAAGATCCCCACAGAAAGAATATAAAGTGGGCGACAAGGTTTTTCTGTCCACCAGATACCTGCAGACCACTCAAAAGTCAAAGAAACTTGGTCCTAAGTATGTTGATCTTTTCACGATTGAATGGATTATAAATCCTGTAACAGTCTAGCTGAACTTACCCAAAACTCTTCGACGAATTCATCCGGTATTCCATGTTAGTTTGCTAAAACCTGAACGTACTTCTGATCTAAGACCCATCCATGCTGACCCTCCTATACCAATACTGATTGAAGGTGAACAGCATTTTGAAGTTAAAGAAATTATGGACTCTCGCAAATGGAGGGGTCGACTCCAGTATCTTGCAGCCTGGAAATATTTCCCTTCTTCGCAAGCCGAATGGGTTAACGAAACCAACGTTAAAGCCCCTAAGTTGATCAAAGCATTTCGTTCCAAGTATCCTGATAAGCCTTAGGAGTGTATTGTTTTGTAATTGCTGAATGATTAATAATTGTCTTTATATTTTCTCCTCTATCTCCTCTAGGAATGATGGTTTTCCTTTTTCTAGGAGGGCCGAATGTCAGCCTTCAAGATCTTCTGCTATTGTTTTGCATCTTTCGACTGCCATAAGTAATGGGGGGAGGAAGGGAAAGTCTGGGAAGTGAGCTGGAGGTGTTAAATTCTTCTGTTGTGTAAATGGGGGGGGGAAGCATACAATAGAGTTAGGTTTCTATTTCTCACTTAGCTTTCTTTTCTCTGCGCAACTTCAACCCGTTATCAAAATATGCCAAGGTCAACGGACAGAGGCCTCCTCATCACCTGAAGATGCCCACATGATCATATTCACAACTTCTAATTGGAAGTGTCATCTGAACTATTGGGGGTGGGAACATTTCCCTCACTTTGTACATGTGAATTGCGCGCCTAATTTCTCAGATTCAGAATTCTTTGGTTGCTACCACTTCACTTTCAGTAAAAGATGTCTTTTCTCTAAACTAAAGAGTCTTAAGTATTTCTTTCCTGGATTTTGAATGGAGCTCCGCCTGACACCCAAGCATTTAGGACTGCATGATGTGTTCGCAGATTATGCGAGCAGATCCCAGTAAGGTGGCCTTCTGCAGCTGACCAATAGTGATTTTGTTAGCTCCAATTGTTTTTAAGTGCTTGCCTAGGTCTGTAGGCACAGCACCCAGTGTGCTGATTACCACTGGAACCACCTGCACTGGTTTATGCCAGAGTCTCTGCAGTTTGATTCTCAAGTCCTGATATCTGGTGACTTTTTCAAGTTGTTTCTCATTGATTCTGCTGTCACCAGGTAAGGCAATGTCAATTGATCCACACTTTTTTCTTCTCCACAATCATGATATCTGGGCTATTGTGTTCCAAAACATTGTCAGTCTGTATTCAGAAGTCCCACAGTAGTTTTGCATGCTCATTTTTGACTTTTTCAGGCTTATGATCCCACCAATTCTTTGCTACAGGGAGATGGTAGTTGTGACACAAATTCCAGGGGAAGATCAGAGCGACTGTGTTGTGACATTGTTTGTAGTCAGTCTGAGCAATTATCTTACAACAGCTCAGTACGTGATCAATGGTTTCATCTGCTTCTTTGCAGAGTCTGCATTTGAGGTCATCAGCAGATTTTTCTATTCTGGCTTTGATTGCATTCGTTCTGATGGCTTGTTCTTGGGCTGCAAGAATCAGGCCTTCTGTCTCTTTCTTCAGTGTTCCATTGGTTAGCCATATCCAGAATGATTATTGTTGTTGTTGTTGTTGTTGTTGTTTCAGTTTAACTTCCTTTACCGAGGTTGGGGGAGGGGTTGCGTTGGGACCTGTTCTATGCCAGGAGCTGAGATATGTAGTTGGGTTTCTGAAACTTAATACATAAATAATTGGATATCTATTATGACAATAATCAATACTGTCTCATCTGTAGCACTTTCCTCATTACCCATTCTTTATAAGTGTTTTCTTCTAAGAACAAAGTATTTCATTGGGTCAGTAGGTAAAGGAGTCTAACTGGATTTTTGTCATTTAAACCTGAATTCAAAGTCAACCTTGGCTAAATATGATTGATGGTCTCTAGCGCATGTCTTCAAACTTGACAGCTTTAAGACTTATGGACTTCAACTCCCAAAATTTCTCCACCAGTTGTGTTAGCTCAGGAATTCTGGGAGTTGAAGTCCACAAGTCTTAAACTTGCCGAGTTTGAAGGCCTTTGTTCTAGCTCAATGCACTATAGTCAGAACTACTGCCAACTGAACTGAACTATAAGCTAAACGTATTACCTGGTTCAATATAGCAAAGTAAACCAGAAAACACAGTTAATTTGTTAAGCCAGGTTAAGTTACTTTCAAGAAATTGTGCTAACACAGTCATGCAGTTGATGGATTAAAAATGTATTAGGCATCGTTGGTTTCAAGATCTGGCTACAGTTACCCTAAGGATATTTCTCATATCAATTAAACCCATTTGTAAAGAGCTAGTAGAATTGCAGTCATGTCAATCGTATTGCTGTTGGCTGAAAAAACTGGCTATTTAGCACCTCAGGACCGTGTTGTGGTATTCTTGATATTGTAATGCATTACAGGAGCTGGATCGCTGTAACAAATTGAGCAAAACAAATCCAAAAATTTCTTACTGAGAAAATGTAGGTCCTGAGAATTGCATGTTTTAGCATTTAAAATGGTAATTGGTTTTACTGGGAGTTGTTTTTATTTTCAAGATTAGTTTAAGCCGAAACAATTATGTAATAATTGCTTGAAATGGAACTTGGATATTCTGTTCACATGTTACACAGAAGCCCCCAGGCATCTATTTGATATTCTCATGGCATTGCCAACAGATAAAATTTGAGTTTCCAATCCACAACCATTAATCTTACAGAAAAGGGGATCATAGAATCCCATTGAGGGAACAAAATGATCAAAAGCTGAATTTTCATGTGCAAAGTACTAACTGTAAAGTGCATAGTATAACCTTAGGTTATGTTTTATTGCCTTTGAGTCCGTGTTGGCTCTTGGCCATACACTGACTAATCCAGGTAGTTTTCTTACTGATGTTTTTGGGTCATTGTCTCTGGCTGAGTGCATGTGACTGGCATATAGTCATCCAGCTAGCTTTGTTCATGTGATGAGAGTAGAATTCACTTTTCCTGGTTTCTTGCCTCTGGCCTTAACCCCTATAGCACAACAAACTGACCAAGTGTCAGAAATGTATAAAAGATTAACACATCAACTTCTGATTACGCTGACAGTGAACACTAAATGAACCTGATTTGAGCAAAGCATAGATTTATTTTTCGAAGTCTTACTACAAAACTATAAAAGCAAAGGGTCAGAAGTAATAACAAGTAATAACTTGTTATTAATAACTCAGTAAAGTATTATCTTATGCCTTAATGCACTCCACTCCATGAAAATCCACAACCAATGCTTAGTTTATTTTAAAATGTGTATGTCAACCTTTGAAACATAGGCAACAATTCAGTCAGATATTTTAAAAGTTGTAAATATGAAGCAACAATGTAGCTATCTTTAGAAAAGCAAACTATCATGTGAAATGTTTGCTAAATAGTGTCATAGTACTAAAACAAATATCTCCCCTGTAATTCAAATTTCCCATGTCTGTTTGCTCAGATAATCCAGTTCCTTCCTGTGCACAAACTTAGCATTACAATTACTTTTCCAAATTGGGCTCAGACTATTGTAGCAGGAATGCTGGACAGCAAAGGGCCAATTTTTGATACTGCAATGCAGATTTTTTTAAAAAAGCACATTTATCAGGATATCAGTTTTAACTGCAGGATTTTTTAAAAACTGGAATTACTTTTCATACAATCCTGTTTTTGAACTCGGTCTGCAGAGCTATGAGACTAGAGACTACCTATCCTGGATTCTCCCTTCGGCTCAGTGGAGAACCAACTGTTCCATTAACAAATTATTGAAATAGAATTTGAAATATGTATGTAAAATAGCCTGCAATTTCAGTCTCACCAAATATGTAAAAGCAGAGGAAATTAGAAAAAGAAATGTTCTCAATATCATCAAATCAGGATGGTTTTGATCATCCATGTCCATAATTTTATTTACTACAATTTCTATATTAGGTTTGTAGTGGACTAACAGTTGGTGTGTGTGAGCGTGTGATGACACCATTCCCTTTCAGGCATGGAACATTTTACAACATGCAAAAAAAGGCATTTAAGGACTTCAACATTTGCACATCTGAAAACATCAGCATATAAATGTACAGTAGAGACATTCAAAATTCTAACTTCCCAACAAACTTTTACTATATTCAAAAACACATTGAAAATGAAAGACATATACTCACTCCCTGCTTTGTGATGAACCATTAGTTAAGTATTCTATTTATTTTCATACATGCTCTTCTTCCCTCATTTGCTAATCTTTATCACATTGATAAAACTACCTTTATAAATACTTCTATCAATCATATAAAGAAAAATTATGTTTAAACAATAGATTGGATACAAGCTTTCTAAGCAAATATTCACTAAACAGTCAATATGTTTATTCATTCTTGGATCTATCGGTGCATAAAGTACAATATATAACAAGGGACACATATTTGTTTAACTTTAAATAACTTTATTTTAACATTTCATAAGACTGAAGGTTTTTGTATTAATACCATCAGGCAATGTACCAACTGTAACAAAGCATAAACATACATTCAAATCCTTCTATGTTAAATATACAGAGGGAGACAAACTATTCATTGCATAACCATTTTATTAAAACTCAAGAATTTACATGAACTGATTATATTTAAATCGTTCAGTAAAATACTGATTTTAAGGAATTGTTATTTCTACATTATATATTAAGTGATATATAATGCATGAAGACTAAGTTGGCAACAACTGGGCCCAGATGAAACTCTTCATTGTATGTTACACAATATATGAAACTGCCCCACTTAAAACCCATTAAATACATACAGTTTTGACTTAAAATAATCTTCCCCCAATTTAGTGTTCTTTGTGTGTTGAGATCAACCTTGTGCAAAAGGTTATTATGGAACATTCCAAACACAAAATGGACCTTTCCAAGTTATTGGAACTGCAGACAGCCTGTTTCAGTTTGGAAAATTCAACACACTCCTTCTAAAATTCAGCAATTCCTATAATTTTCAACAATGACGAACAACAATGCTATCTTATTGGAACTTATATTATTAAGGATTCTAAATTTGGATTTTTTCAATCTGCTCTAAATTGGTCCAGCACAAGTTTTGGGGTTTTTGGTGGGTTTTTTTTTCCTGTTTTTTCTACCTGCCATTTGATGAGTAGACTTGTTTAGAATATAATTCCAGTCTATTTCAGAAATGTATTCCTAGGGAACATAGTGTTAAAGTAGCTACTTGATATTCTGGAATCAGAAACACAATACAAATTCCTGCATGCCTTTTCATAAAAGCATATTGCATTATGTTACAACCAGCAGAGGGAAATAGCCAGACTTTAAAACACCCTCCCATTTTTTTTCCTTCTATGTATAAAATATGTATTGTTACACATTTCAGTTCCAGCAATTTCACAATATCGTACTGCCCTCAATATGCCATTCTTTTCTGTGGAAAAGTCTAAAATGTTTCTACCAAACAAATGAGGCAATTTTATAGTTTTTCAGAATTAGAACTATACTACATAGGAAGAGGCAGACATATCTATTCAACACATTTTACACTCAGTTTATGGCAACAGCAATGATCTACTCCTCCCTCAGAATCTGACATTCAAATGTATTTTACTCATTTTGTACCAAACCTTAAAATATGTAATTAGGCTATGAATGCATTGATAACATAAGTCATACAAACAACACCTCTTCTCAAAACATAAGTACTGTAGCCACCTATTCTGCTCTTTGGTGATTGCCTGATTATATAGTGGCAAATACACTGGTTAGTAAATATAGCTGACAAACTTATATTGTAATCCAGCGTGGTGACTAAGTATAATCAGAGGACTGAAGAACTGTTCAGTGCCAAACAGATTCTTCATTAAAGTGCATAGGATGATGATAAACAACAGCTAAAGCAAATAATTAAGCTAATTCTTCAACAATCCTTGGATTGCTGTAGGGACCTACATTTAATCAGCTAGCTTTGATTGCTAACCATTTTGAATCAGTAGATTTGAGTGGCTAGAACATAAACATGCATAGACTTGTGTCTGCAAAGTACCTTACTAATCTCTACACATAGTTTCTACCTTCTAAAACAAAATTTAAAGTTTAAAATAGATTAATCTGTAATAAAACAACAATGGACTTGTTATAAATCATAAAAAGGAAGGTGCCCAGTTCAGAGTAAGTTTTGAAATATGCATAGAAAATGTGGTTTTCCCACTACATTCAGAATAAAATATTACTAGATCTGGAGGATGCATTCTTTTTTTCAAGGCACATCTTACCCATGTATCCATTGTTCTGCTTTAGAATTAAAAACCTCTGGAAAGTTAATTCCATTTAAAAAGTTCTCAAGATTTAAAAGTTCTGTATTTATTTTTCTGACTTTACCACATATTTTCACAGGAAAATGGAAGTTTGATTTATTTTATATAAACTTTGCATGAACTGTATGCATGTGAAAGAAAGTCTTTTTCAGAAATAACATAGGCTACCTTTTGTGGAAAAATAATGTAGATCTCATATGTAATAGATCAGGCTACATTTCTCTACCTCTGGGGAAAGAGAAGTTAACTGTTGGAAAGTCCAGATTTCCAAAACAAATGCCTCAATGTAAAAAAATTGCTGCATGCTGACTCTCTCCCTCAGACTCCCTCACATCAATACTGTTCTGTTTAGTTTTCTTGATCAAATAAAATGGAATTTAAGTATCAATGAATATTCTCAGATTTGACCAATTTATAAGCTATTCAGGTTTGTTCATTTCAAACATAGGATATTCTTAAAGAGAAAGTAAAATTTGAGTTAACTGACAATATTGCATATACAGCTCTGGGCATATAAAAAAAATTACAAGAGTTTACATGGCTCAGCAATTCCTGAAAAGGAGCAAAGTTTAACCCAAAATTTCACTGCATAGAAAAGGGGAAAAGTGTTCAAGAATTGCAGATACATTTGCCATGTCATCTGATGAAAAAGAATGCCTTTTCTTCACCTTAACAAAAATTATCTAAAAGATTTGTAACTGCTTGCTTATCAGTTACTGATTCTGAAAGGGTACAATTTTATCTGAGATGATTTTCACCCATTATCACCATCATAAGTAATTATATCTCTGAAGAATACAGAATCTGGAACTACTTACTTCTGGAACCCCAAAACTGACCCTTCCTGACAAAAGTAATTGTACTAGCCTATGTAGATTGTTATTCTAAAAGGACTTAAAATACACCAATTTTCTTAGATTTTCTGAAAAGAACTTTGTTAGAAGTATTTTTGTGTGGGTGTTTGCAGATAGGAAGACATTCTGAGAACACTTTAATGAGTGAAAGGGAAGGAACACATCAATTTCTGAACGAAGAAGAGGCAACTAAAAAGCAAGCTCAGTCAATATTCATGGCCAATTAAGAATTGTACTTTCAAACTGTTAAAAGTATGGGAACATTCCACTTATATCCACATTTCTAGAGTCAGAGGAATAACAACCTAGTACTTCTTCTGGAATTTTGTTCTTTTTAAAACCCAAGGTTACTCATCCCTTTAATCTCTATTTAGAAATCATCACCTACAACTGAGCAACTGGCTAAGGTGCTCTAAAGCTATTAGCCAGTTTGTCCCAATCCAGATCAAATACAATGGACTCCAAACCAGTCATAATTAGAGATTATAAAGCTCAGTGCTGAATTGCAGTTTTGCATGTTCTTATTCACTTGCCATTTCAATGTAGACAACACAAGCAAGTAATGTTTGTTCACCAGCTGTTACTGTTATTTTTTTCAACCTATGGTTCCCAAATGAATAACGCAAGTAGTTCAGTATACAATCTACTGTAAACATCCACAGCATAACCCCCAATTGATAAGAATCTGTGAAAGCCACAATTTCAAAGGCACCCAGTTTTCCAGTAATATTTTCATTTTCCAGCTAATTAAAATGAGGGACTTGATGATATTCCAGTGTTTTCAGTGAATTGACATGAGATTGCTTTGGATAAGATTCTATGTATTGCACAAAAATTTATTACCCACAGAAATTCGAAAATTGTGCCAAATGTTTTTCAAATTTACATAAAATTCTGTATAAATGCTCCAGGTACAATATTATTCACAGTAGAAAACTGATTCACATAGCTCTCTTGAAGTTTCATAAGCTCATACTTTTAATCATAAACAGAGAAGCAAAATATGTGCATTGTATTAGAAGAGTATCTAAAGATAGATTGTCATTTTGGTTATATTTAGCCAGTCTCTAAGACACGAAAACCAATTTTACCCAAAGAAATAAATAGCCTTTGTTTTGATAAAGCAACAGTTATTTCATTTCACATTCTCTCTCTATTCTTTAAGTTGGACTAAGAAAGGTCTTCATACAAGTTGAAGTGTCATTTTACATCTTTCCAGCTTTCTTTTTGGGGTGGACTTCAATTCGAAGAATGTTGGGGGTTGCTTCCATGACTCTAACAAGTAAGTTATCTATGTAGTCTTCCAGCTCTCGTACCTGGACATCTCGCTTGGCAAGAATATCTTTTTGTTTCAAGACCAGTTGGATCAGTTCATCGTGAGTTAACTGAGCATAAGCATAAGCAGGATCTGAACGGTCATATTTCTGTAGGAAAGAAATAGGGGAGGAAAGTTATTTCAGTAGAAAGAGTTGTCATGAATACACTCAAAAATCAGAAAGCAGCTCAAACTATTAGCTTCAGAAATCGAGCATGCACTTCAAAATTGCTTCAGTAATGCTTAAAAGCAACTGCTTTAAAAAAAACCATAAAAATGTAAAAATGCAACATTAGCAAGTACGTTTATGGAGATCAAGATTTTAAGCCTTTCTAAGGCCATTTCTGGTTTCTGTTGCTCAAACTAGAAAAAAATCAAGACAATCTTCTAAATATATCACATGTAAATCATCCATTAAAACTGTCTCAATTGAGAAAACCAAGGTCTAATTTTTGTACAAAATCAAACTATTACAAACTTCATACACATAGTCAATAACCATTGTATAATTCAATACCAAAATCTCTTATGTTGAAAGCCTTTAGAAGAGTTTCAAGTTTTCAGCATGTGCAATTCATACATTCTCCAATCAATCATATTTTGAAATGGATTATACTGACCTTCAGCTATTGTCTTCATAAAAAAGTAGTTAAAACACAGAATACAAGCAGCACACATTTTAACTACAGCTACAAAATATTACACTGTGCTTTAACATGTTCTAATATTCAATTTTCTTTTACTCGGTGAGAATTAACAGAAATTACAGAATCAGAGATTGTCCATACATTTTAAAAATGTCTTAAGTACCTTCAGATTGATTTCAGTTTGATTATCCAGGATCTTAGTATTTATGCTCAAAGTTTTTGCAGATGGTTGGTTAGTTGTAGCATTCATTGGCTTCACAGGATGAAGTCTAAAAGAGATAACGTTTACAGTGAACAACATACAGATAAAGTCTGGTTGTAATAAAGCATTGCACATATGAATCCTGCAAAGTCACTTTTTTCCTTATCTCCTACCTTTCACCTTCACCACTTTTGTATGGCTGGCATCTCCATATGATGGAACTACAAGTTGAAACTGTGTATTAAATAACATGCTCAAATAAGACTACAGGTTTACTTATGTTCTGTCCTTCCTCCAATGCATTTATGCCAAAGTAGAGGATTTTCACTTTTACTATTTTATTTTCATGACAAATTAGATACATGACAAAATAATGGAAGTAAACCAGAAAATGTAGTGAGTATATCTCCATGACTTATTGTTTCCCCATTCTGTTTATTAAAGTTGCAAATAAAGTTGGCTTTTCGCACCTTCTCATCAAGAAATCAAGGATACAACAGCAGCTAATGCTTTTTATATTGGATCTTCCATACCCATCTTATCTTCTCACCTGAGTTTGGCAGAATTTCCACCAGGATTGGGATGTGTTTCAGAGGGTGAAACCCATGCCTGAAGCAGCTTCTTCCTGCCAGAGCTTTCCACTTTGGCATCCAATTCTTCTGCAGTAGCTTTTTTTGGAGATTCTGCTTTATTAAAGCCATGAGAATCAGACTGAAAAGAGCTAACAGAACAAGACTGAGAAGAATCAGACAGTGGGTAAACAGAAACAGGCTTCGTAGAAGACTCAGAACAATCACCCTGCCTATTTTTGTTAGAGTGTTCTCCACACTCCTTTTCTATGCCTGTTAGGTTATGATTTAGGTTTTTATGTACATTGTTGGTTGGATCTTTCAACAATCTGTTGGATGAATTGCCAAAATTACTCATTTTCATCAGACCAAATACAGTCTCTCCAATAGCTTTCTTAGTTGATGTCAGATCTGTCCTCTCAACAGAAGACCACAAGTTCATAAAGCCATCTTCATTTTTTGACAAATCTTCACTTAATGTCATACTTTCAGGATTCTGCTGATAATCACCTAATTGCTCATCATCTGAAGCTACTTCTGGAATAACAGGAAGAGTAATGGGCTTTACATTCAGCTCTCCGGGACCTGAAATCCCAAGTGATGTTCTCATTACGTGGTTGCAGTCATCCTTAATACTTTGAGATGGATCTGTATTACCACTATCATATATATGAGGAAAGAAAACCATTTCTGATGTTAATGAACAAATACGGCTTGGGTTTTCACTTAAGATTGAACTGTCTGAAGAAATTTCTTTGAGAACAGATGCTTCTCTTTTTGATTCATTAGTTACGGGGACACATTTTTTCATTTTCAAACCATTTCTTGGTGCTGGTTTTGGTGGTACAGTATGCATTTTGTCACTCAGTTCAGGAACTGACATTTTGGTTTCCAGAGGAATGAAGACTCTTGCAGTTGGTACTGGTGGCTCCTTTTTAGATAAGCCAGATTCAACTTCCTTCTCTAAAGGGTTCCCACTAGTATGAGCAGAAGTTATGTCTTCTTCATAAGGCTTAGAGCCATAACTATTTTCTATGTTCAATTCAATTACCTGGCCACTATTCTTTTCAAATGAATTTAGTGCTTCTTTATTTTTATTTATCTCAAATGTATCTTCATCTGCACGGTCATTATGACTACTTATTACATCCTCTTTCGATTCATCAAGGGCAAAAGCCACAGACTTTTTCAACTCATTATTTTCTTTAAGAGGCAGTACTATATGCACTTTGTCATCATAGGAGGCGTTTTCACTCACTCTAACTAGGTCAGAAGATTGTGGTGGAAGACTCTCAGATAGAGAGGCAGAGAAATTGGATATAGTATCTATTTGATTAGTTAATTTTTCATTTTGAAACTTTTCTGAAGAAACATCAGTGGACTTGGAATTATCAATGTTTCCAGTTAAAGAAACAGAACTTATAGATGTGGGAGGACTTTTAATTCTTTCAGATTCCTGTCCTACTTTGATTACAAATGGATCATGAATGTTAGAAAGCTGAGAAGGCATAGTATGAGTTTCAGTAATGGAAGCTGCAGAATGTGGAAAATATAAGGAAGAGGTTTCCATTTCCTGTGTCTGAGATTCTTGTACCCATTTAGGAGTGAAGGGATTATTTTCACGGCCAGAAGTTGAAGGAAGGCAGGTAGAAACTGCAGAGCATTCCAAGTCTCTAGAATCCTGCATCCATTTTGTAGTGAAGGGATTATTAACAGAAACATTCTTTGAGCTATCAAAACTACCAACTTCCTGAGTTTTCTGTTCTGCATCAAATTTAGAAGTAAAAGGATTATTTTCACCATCTGAAGCATAGCAAATAGGAGGAAGAAGAACAGGAGGAAAAGAGGTGGCTTTGGTTTCATCCTCTGAAGACACGCCCAGTCTGTAAAAAGGAACAAAACAAAACCTGCATGTCAGTTGCAGATGCAACCTAAGACAAGCAGACATATTTTAGATAAAATGTTCAGAAAAATTGCTGTATGTTAGTAATAAGGAGGGACACAGGGTTTTCGTGTAGCACCCAAGCATACTCTTTTATGTTATGATACTTTTTAATGGAGTAAATGGAAAAGCAATAAACTTCGGAAAATATGTCTATAAAATATTACTTTGTTAATCTCAGATTAAATGGACTATGAGCAGCAAAGCCTTCAAATACATAAAGCAGCAAAGACATAAATGTTAGAAAGCATAGCACTATCTTTGACCTTACAAAAAGTTGTCTCTAAAATATAGTTAAGTACAAAGTCATTTACAAGACATAGCACATAAGTTTTGTGTGTGTGCTCGCACACACACACACACAACATAAAACAATGAATCTGAGTCAATAGTCCTTAGTATCTGTATTGATGTATTTTGATTAAAAATTTAGTTTGGAAACGTGGACAACTTTACAAATATCATCAGCTTATACACCATAAAACAGCTCAGTTTTCTTCTCAAATAATTTCTCCAATTCCCTTCATGTTCCAACTGTAAAACTTCTGTGAGGAACATTTCAACCTGGAGTGCAAGAATAGCAACTATTTTGTTTCTTCTCTTTTTAAAAAAAACAAGATAGCCTGCAAAGGTCATGTTACTCTCCCTTTTCAAGACAGAGCCATGCATATCACCTGCAAAATGATCTGACTGCTAAATACCTGGATCAGATACACCCTAAAGTTTATACCTGCCCCAGCTAAAAAATCAATCTTACTAAATGCATTATATGCTAATATATGTGACTTTGAAACAGTATCTTCGATCCCATCCCACCTGAGATATCTATGGCACCCTCTTTCCTGGGGTTCTGGAAAGCTCTTAAGACTTGGCTCAGTTATCATACCTGAAGTTTTTTTTTTTATACAACTTATATGCTGCCCATCTCCACTCTTCAAAGAGACTCTGGACAGCATATAATTCTTAATTTGTGAGCCTGTGCAGCCTTTCCATGTTTGTTACGGCTGCTTTTTTTGTGTGGGCTATTACGTTTTGATATTATGCTTTTAACTGTTCATTGTGTATTCCAATGTTAGAAGCTGCCCGATTTTCTAAATTGGGCAGCCCTGACAAATAAGACGATGATGAAACCATCTTTATATTAGCAAAAAATTAAACATCTCTCCATACTAACCTGGGTTTGACAGGTTTCGTCTGAGAAGGTTTCACAGAAGCAGCATTCTTTTCTGGTTTCCCTCCTTCCACAATGTTCAAACTGAAAGGGTTTGTTGATGTCTTTGCAATTTCAACATCTGTGGCATTACTCTTAAGTGGACCATGGCCCCTTTTGCCATCCACAGGGAGCTCAAAAGGGTTTGTCTCTTTTCTGGCAGATTCTTTTTCATGACGCTTCACTTCCTTCACCTTCAGAGAACTTTCAGTGTTCTCCATCTCCTCGCTAATTTTTGTTTCTTTTTTCCCTGTCACAAGAGACAGCAAGCCAGACTTCTTGTTCTCCTGTTTTTTGATCTCCTTGGTTTCTTTTGGAGTGTCTGAAACAAATGGAGTGTTGTTCTCTACCGAATCCCCACCAGCAAGCAATTTATATGATGGCAGAGTCATGGCTTTAAAGGATTCCAACGAAGATGACCCAGGTGGCAATTTATCAAGGACCAACCTTGCAGAGTTTTCAAGCTCCTTGTCGTGTTCAAAAGACAGGTTTTCCTGAGACAAAAACAGGCGTTTTCGCTGAGAAGTCTGAGGAGAAGATGGAGATCCTTCTTTTGAAGTAAGGTCGCTCTTTGATTCATTTTCTTCCATGTAAACATGGCTGCCATTAATACACAGATTGGACCTGGAAACTGGGTCATTTTTGGATCTGAGGCCAAATAAAGAATGCATATCCTTCTTGGCACTGCCAACAATTATTTGGTTTAACTGCTTGGAGTCTCCACTACCAGTTCTCTTATGGGTCATGACTGAAGGGGGACCAAGTATGTTATTGTTGGTTTTGATTGCAGAGGACTCTGAAAAGAAAAAGTAATATTGCCATCAGAATCCAGTTAAGTACATAATTTCTGAAATACGTATCTATACAAAATGAGGATATTTAGCAACAAGATATTTATGATTCGAGATTATTTAAAGCAGATTTAAAGTAATCAATAACATATACTATAGATCATCATGACAGCTCTATTTTCTCAAAGATATGGAGAACTCAAATTTTAATCAAAAAAGAAAATATATGATGTCTCACACTGAGACACAGCCCTCAGAAGAGTTTATGAAACTGCTTCTCTTAATGAAGAGGCTACTCACTCTCAGAGACTGTTGTCAAAGTATCATCATCTTCATCATCACTCCACTGTGACTGAAAATCACTGGGTCGAAGTCGAACTCTCTCCGAAACAGGCTGGAGTGTGGGTAGCACAGACATGGACTGGGAAATATTACTTTTATGCAAACCAGGTTTAGAGAACAGTGTCTTGAACTTTGATTTTTTCTTCTCCTTGTCATTTAACTCTTCTTCACTATCAGCTGGAGAGTGAGTAATGCTAGGAATAATTGCTGAAGCTGTGTCTGGCAATCCATTGCCTCTTTTCCCTTTTAATTTGTTTTTCAGCTTGCTAAAGGGAGTCCGAGGCTTATCCTTCATGGACAGATCAAACATACTGGCGGTCATGTTGCTCCTCATGAACTGGATATCCACCTCAATCTCGCCCCGCTCTTTTTCCTTCTTCCCTGGTTTGGAGTGAAGTTTGTACCATCTGTATACATAGAAATTGAAATCAGGAATTAGGAACATGAGGACACTTAATTCCAAAACGCTTTTTGCAGAGTTTTAGTCCAAATAAAAGAAGAATCAAATTCTCTATGACTAAGAAATGATGGAGCCTAGTGATACTGATCCAGCAAAGGATAATGTAAAAAGAGAGAAAAAGAAATCACTCAAATTTGTTCGTCAATGTGTTGCATTATTCCCAAAATTACAATTATAGATAGCTCTTTTATTTTAAAACTAATGTATCAATACCAGAAAAAAGGGTTTCCATGCTTACATAGCTAGGAAGGGTGGATCTATCTAACCCTATCTAAGGCATAGACAGATATTGGGCAAAGAAACTCTTGAAAAATTCTGCTCATTATTCCTAAAAGATGTTCATAATAATTTAGTGTGAATTTAAGTACATGTTATTTATCCATTTATGAATAGTTCCAAAAACAATAATTAATTTTATCATTCCCATCTAAGGAGATTTTTCAAACTGTTTGTCAAAAGAGGAACATGTTTCTCTCTAAGTATTTAAAACCCTCTGATGAAAGTATTATGCATCCAGTCTTTTTTTATATAGAGGGTAGAAAGGAGAATTGAGACACTTAAACAGGATGAGTAAACTGAAGATGTATCTGCTGCTGAGAGAAGTGAGTGCTTTCACTCTTAAGATACAAGAATAAATGGGGAAAAGTTTTGCTTTTAATCGGATTTTGAAAACCTCTAGTCTGTTGGTGAGTTTCTTGGTATGCAACAGTTTTATAGTTTTAAATGACTACAATATAAAAACACAGTAAAGGTCTGGCTGTTTCCCAAATTCTCTCAGTAAGATTTTAATATAATGGTAACTGCTGAAATGCCACAGTGATAGGCTTCTCTACTGGAGCCTAAGATGCAAGCCACCTTGGTTTCTCTAACCTTTTCATGCCCTCACAGGTACAACATGAACCAAGACAAGTACTGTAGTATAGTCTTGAATGGAACTGGATACAGCATAGGAGATAGCATGACTAGAAAGAAAGAAAAGAAGAAAGTTATTACCAGCAAAAGATTTCAGAAGCAGAAAGAGGAATCTATTTACAGCTAGTCCTTGACTTACGACCACAATTGGGAACACAATTTCCATTGCCAAACAAGGTGGTTAAATGAGTCACACCCAATTTTATGAACTTTTTTGCCACTGTTGTTAAGCAAATCACTAAAATTGTTAAGTGAATCATTTGACCATTAAACAAATCTGGCTTCCCCATTGATTTTGCTTGCCAAAAACTGGCTGGGAAGATCACAAATGACAATCACGTGGCCCTGCGATGCAGCATTGCTGAAAATAATACCACCTGCAAGAGCCTAAATTTTGATCACATGACATGGCTGTGACAGTCATAAGTGGGAAGATGGGTCGTAAATCACTATTTCAAGTGCCATGGTAACTTTGGTTGTTAAACCAATGGTTGTAAGTCAAGAACTACCAGTATACATGCAATTTCTCTTTTAATTTAAAGTATTTCCATTTTATTATAAGAAAATTGCATGAGTTAAAAGTTTACATCCCAAGCCTGGGAAAAGAACAAAACAGAGGAACAGAATGAGAAAAAGCACCAGATATAAAGCAATTGATTTTCCACATTGTTTCCTACCTCCCTCTGAACATCAAGGAGATTGTGCAACTGCTCTTCAACTAGTGACATCTAAGTGATATGATTCTAAGTGGGACATTCCTTAGTTCAGAACCATGTCTGTTATCTGCAACATTTGCCATCCCATAGGAAAAGTATATCAAAAACCACCCCCTTGGTACAAGCTGTCACTGTAAAAGGGTACAATTTTCAAATGAAAAGATACCAACAGATTTAAAATAGATGATGCCATTATAGTCAATCAATTGCAGATGTAAAGGTGATCAAATGGGGAAAAATTAAGGAAATCAAATAGCTGTTTTCTTTTATAAAACCAATCCAATGGTTTAGCTGACATTGTGCTGCTGATTGTAGTAAAAAAGTTATGAACAGGGCCTTTCCTTCAAACATTTTCTGGATGCTTATCATGGTTGTACAAAGAATTCGAGACTGTCGGTGTAAACTTGGTAAGCCTGCTGGACTTGTTAGTTCAGCGTTTACAAGAGAGCTGCCATTTATCAACTATACCTGATACCATTTTTGGAAAATGTTATCTTAATATATTGCAATTTACATTCCTAACATTGAAATATGAACTCAGTCGAAAAACATTGCTGACCAAAGGAAAGGATCATGATATTTTGTTCTAAAGTATTTTTTCCTTTACTCCCAAGACAAAACAGTGATACATTATCTACTATGCATGTATATATTTATTTTAAATAGGTGATTTTATTCAATAGTGATAGTAAATAAATAAATGGTTTTATTCAATGCAAATATGGTATTCAACTATTATTACTGGAATATAATTTCATTTATATTTAGTTGTTTTTTCAGACTGGAAGGATGGCAGAAAAAAGGACTAAGTTCTCCCTCCTAAGGTTAGAAGGTCAAAAAAATTTTTTGGCACAGTTAACAGTCTGAAACATTTTCCAAAGGGCCATAGAATTACAACCAAATAACGCAGTCTTAGATATTTAATATTTTACTTTTAAAGCATGCTTTTTACTACGAGCAACTGTTTTGCAGCAAGAATCCTGACATAATAAGGAAATGCCTATTTTAAAATAACAAATGAATTCAATAGCAGAACTTTTTTTTTTTAACAGACTAAGTATGAGTCTGGAAGCATTACTCCACAAAGGCTGTTTAAAAATAAACACAAATGGCCTTTACAACATTTAAACAATTATAAAAACATATGTAAAAATTAGGGGAAGTACTATAAACATGACTTTCAACAATGAAGATACAAGCTATCCATTTTACTACCACTTCCAGCTTGAAATTTGCAGAAAAAATGTCTATTTATTTTATTAAATTTATAAAGGTAAAGGTTCCCACACACATACATGCTAGTCATTTCCGGCTCTGGGGGTGGTGGTGATGCTCATCTCCATTACAAAGCCAAAGAGCCAGCGCTGTCCGAAGACATCTCCGTGGTCATGACAAAATGCCAAAGGAGTAAAGAACGCTATTACCTTCCCACCAAAGGGGTCCCTATTTTTCTACTTGAATTTTCACATGCTTTCGAACTGCTAGGTTGGCAGAAGCTGGGACAAGTAACAGGAGCTCGCTCCATTATGTCATGCTAGGGATTCGAACTGCCAAATTTTCTGATTGACAAGCTCAGCGCCTTAACACTGATGTAACAATGCACATTTTCTTTCAAAGCACATTCATTCTTACCACAAAGAACATACAATGATTTTTAATGTATGAAAAACTACTTATGGGAGGAAATAATTTTAACAAAAGGAAATGTTTCAAGAAATATGTGTTGAACAAATATAATAGGTTGAAGCTTTGCAAATGATACTGTATTAGTATGAATTACATTTTATTTTATTTTTTTAATGTTCTGTTTACCACTGTTAACACTGTTTACACTGTTTACATCAGTGTTTATCTGATGGCATTCGCATGTTTTTATCACAAGGTGGATACAGCAACAGGTATATATGTAAACTCATTTTTCCAACTTCTCTCTGAATTAGTAACATTCAAATTCTTATGTGGGGCTGCTAAAATCCAATCAATCAGTAAATGGCTATAAGGAGATGCAGAAAACTCTGACTCATTCCTAGCAGCTACTGACTATATTTTACCTGCCCCATTTTATAAAAGGAACACACCCAACACGAGTTTACAAATTGTCATATGAACATTTGAAAACATTCTCATCTTGATCGAAAGGACACACCTACTGAAACCTTGCATTAACTCTAGAATTCCAGATTCCAGTATTTCCCCCCAAAGATAAATGTCTAACTCAAAGTAAATAGGATTATATTTGGACTGAAACTGAAATCTACATTATTTCAATAACTCCTAATTGTTGGTACCTTAACCCATTTCATTTGGATTATTGACCCTTCTTTCCCTTTAAACCGCAATATCACATTACTAGCAATTAAAAGTATGTTATTTCAGTTAACACTGGATTTTGGGGAAAAAAAGTTAATCTACAAACATTCAAAGTTCACTGGTATGCCATTAAATCACTGGATTCTACTCATGCTCAACTGTCAATGTGTTTCCTAACTTAATTTTATTCCAATATTCGATATTACTATATTTTCTGGTGACTTACAATTCCTTTTCCAGTTAAATTAAAGATGTAATTTAAAAATGAAGCTTCTTTTATTCCACCACTGGCCCCAATTTTACAATTGTAAACATCATTCTCTGCTTAAGTTTTCATAATCAAACAAATCCTTGGCTCCAGAAGACACTTATTTTCACTGAACTCTATTAGATTCTTAAAGGGAAGCTTTTGTTTGCAGATTCAAAAACCAATTTTACTGACAAAAAATAATGGATATGTGCTTTGAAAAATGTAAGAAGAATGTAGCTGCATTTATACAGGTTAAATTTATCTTTAACTATTAGTAGATCAACATCTTTTAAACAGAAGCACTATGATGTACTATTAGCTGCTAAGTGAAAAATGAAAAGAAGACTTGACTATTTTATACCTTTCTAGACTTGACTATTTTATACCTTTTGGGCATTTCTTGGAAGTATTATTGGGTTTTGTACATTGGCATTTATTTCTAGAAGTTGAATGGAGTCGCTATGAGTGAGATGGCAGCCATGTAAATTTTTTTAATAAATAAAAAATAAAGTACAATACTTGAAAAAAGAATGATTTTTTTTTTTCAAAAATAGGCTTCCCTTTTAATTAAAAGTCAGGACAGTCTCTATTAAAAGCACAAACTAGTGTGCTGGCTAGTCTCTAATTGTATCCAGCACAAACTATTCCACCCCTCCATTTAACTAAAATGAGTATTTTAACCGAAAACACAAAAATTAAACGAAAAATTTACCCAGCTGACCCACCCAAAACTCTTATGTTAAATATGAACATGGCCTTTGAAATAACATTTTATTCTCCAAACAAAGGAACACTATCTGGATTATCAACTTTTTGGGGACTCACACAATACACCTTATCATGAACTACCTAAATGGGTGGGCTCCTACAATACACAACAAAACATGTCCTACCGCAAGAAATTCCCTCCTTCCCCACTAAGGCTGCTTCATGCCAATTTCAGCCATATTCCCCTCATATCAGGTGCACACCATATAAACTGCCCCTGAAGGAGGAGGCTCCGTTTGTCGAAGAAATCCGTCATCTCACACCACACGTCGAATGTGCAATTATTTAGAGAATCAGCTCTCCAGATATGAGAGATCTAGAGGTCTCATATTAGATCTCTAGATACTTACAGTGAGGTGTCCGGACAACTCGATCTTCAGGTGAGGGGGAGGGGAAGGGAAGGGGTCAAAATATATAACTTCACATTTCTCTGGGAAGCAAAGGAGATCGAAAAACAGCCCTTGGCCCCGAGGGGCGGCGCATCACCCGCCCCGCTTCCTTCCTCACCGCGCAGGTAGACTGCCCGAGCCCGGAGGCTCCCCTCGCTTGCTCACCGGGTGCTGCGGCGGCCGCCTTCGCTCTGTAGCTCGCCGAGGCTGATCTCGGCGCGGCCCAAGAACTTGTCGAGGCCGAGCAGCGCGCGGTGGAGGACGCTCAGCTGCAGCACGGCGTTCGGCCCAGGCCCGCCAAGGCCTCGTCGGGGCAGCGAGGGCAGCTCGAAGGTGGCCTCCTCCCGCCATACGGGCGAACCGAGGCAGCGCTCGGCCACCGAGGTAGCGAACTTCTCCTTGCCCAGCGCCATGACGGCGTAAGCATCGCTGCCGCTACCACCGCCGCCCTTGGCTTTGGAGCGCAGCCCCCGTGCCTGGAGGACCGTCACTTGGACGTGCGTCGGGGCCCACCGCGGGGCCGGAGAACTCGGGGAGCCCGGCAGCGACATAGCGGTGGCTCCGTCCGCTTCAGCAGCGCACCCGAAAAACCAGCGACAGCTCCGCCTTCTCGCGCGGCCAGACTGAGCAACCGGCACCGCGGAGACGCCGATCACCAGATTCCTAGTCTCGCGAGATGCTATGCCCCGCCCCCTTCCGAAAGGAAAACGCTGGAGCGCTCTCCAGAGCCGCGCCAAATCCCGCGAGATCCGTCGGGGAAAGAGGCGTGGCTTCCAGCGCAGGGACTGGAGCTTGTTTCCCCAGGCGGGGGCGGCAGACCGGTTCCTCCTTCGCGGTTTGGTTTGGAGCAATTCCCATTAGCCACAGCAAGGACGGCAGTGGGGAATAGCGCAAAATATGCGGAAGGCTATCAATTGCTCTGCCTTTATTTGCACATAGCTGCGGTGCAAGATAAAGGCTTCTTGGGGGGGGGGGGGGGGGGGGGGAAGGACTCGACTGAAAAGGGACAAATCTGAAGAGGTTTTTCAGGATTAAAAATTGTTTATTCACATACCTTTGCTTTAAATAGGAAAATTCAAGAGCAAGGACAAACTGTTCCAATAAAAATATGTAAAATCCAGCAAGTCAATTTGTATAAAAAAGACGAAAGGACATATATGAGGTCCTTGGTGCTCTTTGAGCTTGGAGGTTTTCTTGCAGATGTTTCATTACCAAAGTGGATAACAATGCTATTCTAGTTCTGTATTTTTCACAAGGATGTAAATAAAAGACTGCCCTCTGTAATGAATGGTCACATATATATCAATTCTACCAAATTGATAGCTTTCCATTGCTTTTTATTTAAAAATTGGCATGTCTATAGCTTATTAAATATAAATATATGTTTTCATCTTTGAATCCCCTATCTGTAATTGGTTGCTGGATACTATTGATTGGGGTTTTAAAAAAACTCTGGGACACACACTGATTTTATAAATGCAGTATATGAAATACACACTGCATTCAACTTACCAAACAGATAAACCACATGATGACTTGGCATCAGTTGTAAATGTGCCATGTTGGGATGCTGACAACATGCCCAGAAATTGAGACAAACATCAACACCTGCATAGCTGTGGCTACTAGTTTGGGAAACAAACTATGGACAACAATGAGATCTGAAAAGAGGTTGATTTTTTTTTTTTTTTTTTAGTCTTTCCTGCCATTTCCTGGCTGAGTTTTTGAAGTAGCTCAAAAAGCTGGCAAAATTCTGACACTAAAGTTTCTTGAATAGCTTCTTTATATGGAGGAAGAATTTCTGCTGATTTAGTATTCATTTCCATGTTAGTGAAGACTCACAACAGGAAAAAGGGGGGGGGGGGGAAACCTTGGTATTTCTTTTCTGAAACTAATGAGCCAATTTGTTTTAGAGTATGTGCAGAGTTTCTTCCTGAGGGTGAGTAAACATGTCCTTGTCCACGAGCTAGTAGATAATAATAGTTTCACCTCAAAAGGGTGTAGTAGTTTTCCACCTTAGGCAATCTGAATGCATTCACGCCTGAATGTCTTGCATTTCCTTCTTTTAGAAATACAGACTCCACCCTGCATTGCGACATTTAGAAGCCTATCTAAGAAGTTAGTGCTTCCCAAACCTGGGTAAATTATCCCAAAATAGATTAACATGTTTTTTTCCTTTGGACAACACATGAACTCACTACCCAATCCCAACAGGGACACTTAAATAAGAACTTTTTGATAAGCGGTAAAAAGGACTTTCTGATAAGCTATTTCTGTGCAATTTGAGGGTAAATTTTGCCCAGTAAGAACTGAGAAGATCTTAAGGCCTGGTCCCACTGGACTTACGGATGCAAAGAGGATGTAAAACGTTAAAAAGAGCTTGCCATCCATTGGAAAACGCTATGCATCCGTTGTGTACTCACTGCATACGTGTTTCATACGCTCTATCCGTCGAGCATCCGTCCACTGCAATTTCATCCGCGCAAGAAGTTTTGAGCTGCACAAAACTTTGTGAACTAATGAACTTTCCGCCGCGTACGATGTACATCCGCGACATATGCAGGCAACAAACTTTCTATGCCCATTTATCATCCATTAAACATCCGCTGTATCCTGTCTGCATCCTCTGTCCATCCCCTCAACTCACATCCGCTGCAGCTGAAAACGGAAAGAGGGAGGAAACAAAAGGTACACGGAACGTCTACACAGCATTAGTAGCACAGAAATAGACGGACAAAACATTTGTTCTGGGATGTATCTCGTATATTTAGGATGTCTGCAGTATGTCTAGAATATGTAGAAGGACACCTTGCGGACAACCGATATTTTCCATAAAAAGGGGGAGAAAATCATCTGGATCGCTGGGATGGTGGACCATACAGTCCCACTATGGTTGCACTGGAGGTTTATCTATCCCACAAGCATGCAAAGGCTTAACCATTTTTTCAAAGTTTTCACCAACACTTTATTAAGTAAAAAAAAATGAACCAAGTAAACTAAGTGTCTTAAGCAAAGATAACCTTTATTAACTTTCTTAGGTAAACTTTATGACTTTATTAAATAAGCAAAATGAACCAAGTAAAGTGTCTTAAGCAAAGATAAACTTAACAAGTAAACAACTCAGTCTCTGACACTATTCTCAGTCACTCTGAGTCATGTCCATGGTCTCAGCTGTTAAGCGGGCAGGGACTGTGGAGGTGGCTGTGGCTTGAGTGCTGGTCTGAGGCACCATTGGGGTGCTTGGCCCCGAGGGTACAACAGGGGATGGTGTGTTCAGAAAGCTATCCGAGAGCTGACTCAGTCCCGTGAGGTTGAGAGGCCCTTCATCAAGGACTTGAGATGTCAGGGCCAATATTGATGACAGATTGTCCATTGATGGGCTTGGCTGTGGGATGGAGAAAGGAGGAGTGTAGTGGGGCTGTCTGGTCTGTAGCTGGGTGAGGACTGGCGTCTGTGCCATGCGATGAACCTGGGCCTGGACTGGGAAGTTCTGCTTCTGCTGTGGGAATTCCTGGTAGTCGTAGCCTTGGTAGGTGAGGGGATGTTGAAAGTCGTGGAAGGGCTGTGACATCACCTGGGGTGGAGGAGCAGACCTGGACTATGTAGGAACAGCTTCAGGTGGGCCTTGAGGGTTGTGCAGAAGTGCTGTGATCTTCTGCTTCATCACCTGGTACTGGGCCTCGGGCAGGTCCCTCAGGGTCTGGCTCACGTAGGTGATGAAGGTGTTCCGCCCTGAGGATGCTCTGTCCAAGTGGACCAGCTGAGGGAGAAGTTCTGTGCTGGTCTTCATTGTGTCCCTGATCTCCAACAGGACACTGTGGTCCTGGCCCTCCAGTCTGCCTCTCTGCCTGCATCCTCTGGAGCTGGGGGTGGGGGTGGGTTGGCCTCTGGTGGCTGCTGCTTCTTCCTCCATTTGTGACAGCAGGGCGTCATCCTCCACGGGATCCTCCAAGTTTGCCGGCATGGGGAGTGCAGCTGTCGGGGGGGCTCTGCCGTGGGGCCCTCTGAAGACACCTGCCTGGACAGGGTAGCTGGCTCCTGGCTGGAAGAGGACTGGCTGTCTGTGGGCTGTCTGAGGGAGAGGGGTCTCAGAGGGGCTGCTCCTCGGTGGCGGATCTCACCCTCCAGGAAACTGCATTTGGCCATGATGTACATCTCCCAGTCAGTGAGCTTGACAGTGGCCTGCCTGGATTTCTTGAGGTGTAGCTTGCCATTCCAGATGTACATGTGCTTCCACCATCCTAGGAGTACTTCTGCAGTGTACCCCAGGCTCTCTGCCTTGTCTCTCCAAGCTGCCTGCTTCTTCTTGGTGTCACGATAGAGTCTGTGGCCCTTTCTCCAGAGGTACTCGTTCTCCCTCAGCCACTCCAGCACCACATCCTCATGCTCCTCAGAAAGGTATAGTGTTTCCTCTCTCCCTTCTCCTTCCCTTGCCTCTTCCTCCCTCTGGCAGGGGCTTCAGCAGGGCCTTCAGGGGCTTGAGCAGCAGGGCCTTCAGGGGCTTGAGCAGCAGGGCCTTCAGCAGCAGGGCTTTGAGGACCTTGGGGCTTGAACAAGTAGGCACGGGCTTCCTCTTCTTGCCTGACTGACGAACCATGGTGTTCCTGCAAGATGTATGTGGCAGCACGTCTTTCCCCTGTATGCTGACTGCGTGCGTGCTGCATCCTTTTATATCCGTGGAGCTGATGGAATTCATACTCCCCGCATGCGCAGTGAACGCTTTGCATCCGATATACATCCGCGCGACATCCCCTTTGTTTCCTATAGGCATCCGTGATGCATCCACTTCATCCGCTATGCACCCGCCCCTTCAGCTATGCATCTGCCTCGAAATTCTCCCCCGGAACCCCTTCGGAGGTGTCATCCACTTCCATCCGCTTTCATCCGCTAGGCTTCCTATGAACATCCATTTAACATCCCCGCTACATACTACTCACGTCCGTTCTTTTCTGTTCTTTTCCGTTCTGTTTATGCAAATTTTTGCCATTTTTTGGAGCGGATGACAACGGATGGAGCCACCCCCGAAATTTTGCTTGTCCGCTGTGTCCTTTATGCATATGCTTTGCGTCCATCGGCCAGTGGGACCGGGCCTTTCATCTTTATAATCCCTGACCTATGATTACAGTGGATGTAACATTTTATTGAGGTATATTACATTTGAAAATTTTGCTGATAGGAGATAATCTAATTTAGGGACTAAAACTCACCAACTGACCATTGAAGCCCAGCATAGTTTTCATTTCTGCAACTGAAGCATGCAAATCTATGTATATTTACATGAAAATAAATATTGTGGTATAACTCTGAGAATTAAAGGCCACACAGTAATCTAACCAGAGGTGGTATTCAGCAGGTTCTGACCAGTTCTGGACAACCAGTAGCAGGAATTTTGAGTAACTCAGAGAAACAGCAAATACCACCTCTGACTGGCCCCGCCCACATCTATTCTCTGTCTCCCAAGTCCCAGCTGATCAGCTGGGTCTTCTTTTGTTGCCCTGAACAGGAGAACAGAGCTGGAAAGCAGGTTAGTGGGGTGGGGAGGGAATGGGGATTTTGCTGTAACTTTCCCAGGAGTGGAGAGGGAATGGGGATTTTGCTCTAACCTTCTCCCCAGGAGTGAGGAAGGAATGGGATTTTGCAGTAACCTTCCCCCTGGAGTGAGGAGGGAATAGGATGTTGCAGTAACCTTCCCCCTGGAGTGGGGTGGGAATGGAGATTTACAGTATTCTTCCCCTGACATACCCAACAAGCCATGCCCATAGAACCAGTAGTAAAAAAAAAATTGAATCCCATCACTGAGTCCTATATCTGGTGGCTGTGAAGTATTGGATGGGATGAAACAAGTTATAACCTAAGAAGATGAAGCTTCTATTTGTTCTTTGAAGTCTCCAGTGTTGTTTCTGGGTAGGGTATACTTGAGGAAGCACATCAGAGATTTCAAAATCACAAGGTCCCAGCAACTGTTAGATGGGCCAATGGAGGTTGTAGCCATCAGGATCTTTTCCCAACTTAGTTTGGTGCACCAGTTATGGTCCTAACTGAAGCAAGAGGTATAAGAATCATAGGGCTGGAAGGGTTTTGTTTTTCTTCTAGTCCAACCTCCTGCCTAAGACAGGAGACCTTACACCATCCTGGACAATGGTTGTCCAATCTTTTCTTGAAAACCGCAGGTGATGGAGCTCCCTCAACTCCATGAGGCAAGTTGTAATTCATGCCTTCATCACTACTCATCAGTCTACTGCGATGTGTTCCACATGGTTTTGGCTTTGAAGATGCTTTCAAAGGTTCCCTAAATTCAATGGCCTGCTATTGGTAGGTAGATAGTCACCAACATGATCCTATCAGTCCTGCCCTCCAAATCCTGGGCTGTCTTTCTATTACTTTCAATGCAGTTCAAAATCCTTGTTCTCAATCTTTTCAAGCCATGCTTGGCTTGGCTCTAAAGTGATTTCAGGAATTCTTACCTGCTTCAACATTTTTTAATATATAATTTTCACTAAAATCTTTAAAAAGGAAGATAAAAGCAAGTACAAAGTAGGAGGGAAAAAGAGGAATCAGAGAAAAAGTTAAAAGTGCAAGAAAAGAAAAAGAAAAAAATTAGAAAAGAAAGAAAAAAGTAGTTTCCAATATACTTCGCGGCAGTTATAAATACAACTATGTTTTAATCCTGGTGGCAGAGTGGTTAGAATGCAGTATTGCAGGCTAACTCTGCCCACAGTCTGGAATTCGATCCCGATGGGTTCAAAGTTGAGTCAGCCTTCCATCCTTCTGAGTTTAGTAAAATGAGGATGCAGATTGTTGGGGACTATATGCTGACTTAGAAATCATTCAGAACATGCTGTAAAGCACTGTGGGGCAGTATATAAGTCTAAGTGCTATTGCTATTATTTTTCTCTCTCTAAAGTTACATCATGATTCTCTTCTTTCTATAATCCATCCTATCTAATCATCAAAGCCATTCCGTTTTTGTTTTTTTTTTCATATTCCATGGGGGTTTCTATTCACACTTACTTGCTTTAATTTTGATACTCCTGATTCAAATTTCAGGGTTATTTCACCTTCAGGACAACTATATGATCGTGTTTATATTTTTATTCTGGATGCTTACTGTGTTTCTGTTGATTTGAACTGCTGAGAATAGTCTGATTACAACAGAGTATTCCAGTAAATAAATGAATTAATATTATGACATGTAAATTCAACTTTATTTGAACCATCAATCATCTTCTCCATTTTTCTCCAGAGGTTGTATTAATTACAAAAAATAGAACACAAAGAATTCTTATCAGACCTGTCTGCTACTTAGACTACAGTTTAACAGTAAATCTACTTCATTGTCTTTTTTAGATCATTCTATTGTATTGGTTAGTTTTATTTTTCCATTGGAGAGTTTAGTAGCAGCAGTACAATTTTATTTGTAGGATTTAGAGCTATAATATTTTATATCATGATGTTACTAATATTAAATTTTACTTACTGCTGAAGTTGTTGTAATCATTTGTATTGGAATTGAATTTATATCATTTTACCCTGGTGTTTGATGGAAATAATGATTTGTCAAAGCTGTCTTCCCAAAATCATAAATTTAATCATCCTTTTTAGCTAAAAGCCTGATTATTTACAGCTCTGAATCTGTCACTGCTATCTGTATATAAAAAGGGATTTTTATATATGAAGTTGCATACAGAACTTTCTTCAATTAAATGGAAAGTCTTTCTCATGACCTGGGTTACTTAGACAAGACCTTTCTTGAGGAAATTTCACAATAGTTAATGTTGTGTCTAAAGATTTGGATCAGACCATCTGCTGCTGATTTCTCCCACACAATGTGGAAGGCATGGTTGTGACTGTCCACATTTTGCCGAGCAAAGTTCAGATTGTAAAAGATTCTCAAGCATAAATTATGTGCTTATAGTTTTGCTACAGCCCATCCTTAGTCAAAGCTGAGAAATGCTCCAGCAGAATGGCAATTATTAATTAATTATTAAGGGGCATGCATAAGTGCACCATCGTGCCTACTATCTCTGTTCTTTTGTCCCCATTTATTCGTATTTATTTCCAGGGGTGGGATTCAGATTTTTTAACAGCCAGTTCTGTGGGTGTGGCTTAGTTGGTAGGTGTGGTTTGGTGGTCATGTGACTGGGTGGGCGTGGCCAACTCAACATCACTCATGTCAAAGGGCACTTCTCCTTGCCTAGCGTCTCATGACAATGGGGGTGCTGCAATGGTCATAAGTGTGAAAAATGGTCATAAGTCACTTTTTTCAGTGCCATTGTAATTTTGGTCACTAAATGAACTGTTGTAAGTCAAGAATACAAAAATACAAAAAGCTTCTTTGCTTGCAAAAAGCTGACCTAAATACCAATCATTAGAATAAAAATACTTGCAAGCCAGAGTTACAAATCAGGCAGGGTGTCACAGCACCTTGAGGAATGAAAATAGTTAAAATGCAGTGTTAACTATGAAGCAGTCATCTTTTGCTCATAAAGTGAAACCCTTTAGCAGAAAGGTCATTTAAGCTCTCCAGAAAAAGCAGACCCAGGGAAAGTAATCCTTAGATCCATTTGCACCACTTATAGATACCAGCTGGTCTCACGCACCTCACAAGATGCCCTAAGGAAATCATCCAGATTTAAGGAAAGGTCATATGCTCCCAGAAAGGAAAAAAATAGTGCCAAGCTTGCATCCTGCCTCGTGGAAGTATACCCCAAAAGGATAGTACCAGATAGTACTAAAGCAGTGAGGAAGACCCCCTCCCCAGATAGAAATGAAACCATGAGGCAGGAAAAAATTCCAACACAATACAAATAATTAAATCACAACAGTAGCTGTTGCTTGTTGAAACTGAATAGGGAAAATTATCACATCAATAAACACAGGATTAAAGGTTACCAAGTGCACAATTAACCTTCACCAAAAACCAGCTTTAGATCAAAACTCAAAAAAGGTATGTAAACTCACATTTGAATGTCAATTTTTCTAGCTAGCCAAGAAGCCTTGCTGCATGTCACTCATCTTGGTTCCCTGTCACTAAAACCTTTGCTTCATTATTCAATTATTTCTTCATGATTGTCTAGGGAAGTTTTTCCTCCCAAAAGCAGTGTAAAAATCTTAAAACAACCCTTCTCCTTCAAGAAACCTCAGAAGCTCTAGAGACAGGAAGTCTAGGCTGTGTGCCAAGAATGTAATAAGGGTGGGAAAAAAACAAAAGGAGATTGCTTCAACTACTGGTGCTCCAAACTGCTTAGAAAGTTAACAAGGAGTTCTATAGAATCTGATAGAACCGGTAGAGTCCCACCCCTGCCTGTTGTATTCTTACTCATGTTTATACTTATACCTATTATCCTGTAAGTGACTGACAAATAAAATAAATAAAATAAAATAAATAAGTATCTTTGAAACCTGTAGGATGGCAGATATGGGCACAAACTGAGGGGTCAGCCACCATTTTGAGCCTGAACTTATGAAGATCCTGGTATAAGGATTAAATCCTGAACAACATTATGTTAGTGATTCCTTCCTGGCAGTACCAACCCCACTTATGAGCAGATAGGAAAGATACTTTTTGTTCCATTTGGATAATAAGGTACGCGAGACCGGTATTCCAACAAACAGCTCTTTATTTAACAGTATAGTGACTTGTAGCGGAACATTTGCCGAAGCTGCTGCAGCCCTTCTTATAGCAGCTGCTTGCGGCTTGCGGCCAATGACAGCTCTTTAAGAATTCCCGCCGTTAGGTGGGCCAATCAAAATAGTGCTTGATTGACCAATCTGAGAGCGGCCTGTTCGGCCAATCAGTTTAAGTTATTTGGAGTCTTCTAATTTCATACACAACACTTTTCAAAAAGCTCATGATTGGAAGAAACCAATATGCTTAAGTTCTTCAGGTTAGATGACCTATCAGGTTTCTTCCAACTCTGTTAATCTGTTAAATCTGTTATCCCTCTACCAAATTGTTGTTTTGTTCATTCTTAAGAGCAATTTCCTGCAACAGTGGCTTTGCAGAAATGAAGCTGGACATATAGCCCTGAATTTGAAATCTTAGCTTATGTAACTAAATTCAGTCAAATTGGGGTGATTCAGTAAACTGTGGTTAATCAAACCATAGCTTATTCAGCAACCCAATAGATGTAAGTATGACTTCTGTGCTCTGTGCCAGCACTGTGATAATATTTATGTTGCTTTATTTAAGCTTCCATACTAGAACTTAAATTATCTTGGTTTGGTGAGGTAAAGAGATTTGCTGTGCACTTGCTGACTCCTTCTACCCTTCAATTCCCTTTTGCTAAATCTCTCAGCTTTTTTCAGAAAGAAAAGACAACTACAGGTAAATGCCAGTATTGATAGCTTCTCCCTGCCTTCTATTCCGTACTTGCTCATTTCTAAGCAGGAGGTCCTGTTCTTTGAAGAGGAACTAGTGAAAAGAACAGCCAAGCAGGTGAAAAGTGTACTAAAGAGTTTTGGTGTTTACACATTCATAACATTAAAGGGTGTGGTTCTCTTTGATTGAAGAGAGGAAACTCATTTATTTATGCATGGGTTAGTAAACTGTGATTTGACTACTTTCTGTCCATCCTTATGGAGATTATGGACCAGGTCCTCCTTTCTTAACAAAGGTGTAGCTTGAAGGTAAATGGTCTCTTCTCATGGGCAAAAGAACTCAAGATTGCAACAGTGAGGGAAAAACTTCTGTCACTCATTATGTCCTAAGGGCAGGAACAGATGCTGATGTCCTCCTGCCCCCAGCCCAGCACCCCTAATTCATTTGAAACTGTTATTTTTAAGACTTTACGAGCAACTGGTTTTAGCTGCTTTGCTCCAGTTTGGCTGCAGTTCCAGCCCCAATACAGATAATTTTACCATTGATCCATTAGGTCAATAACCTATTCTAAGACCAAGATTTTAATGCACTATCCATAGTGCATTTACATATGCCAGTGGGTACCATTTTTCTACTGCTTGGGCTGGGTGAAGTGTGTTCCTAACACTGTCCCACTCCATGCCCATAGTACAATAGTCCTTTTCCTTCTCCTCCTTTTCTTGAGGTACTATCCTTACTCTTTTTCTGTCTGCTACCCAGCTCTGGACTGGGCTGCCTCTTAGCTCATCATCACCCCTCACCCCTTCCTGGAATATGCTTCCTCTTTCCTGGGGAACTGTTGCTTCAGTGTTGTTCACCAAGCTCTCCTCCTCCCTCCACTTCTCTCATAATGGAAGACCTTTGGAAAATCCAAATTCTACAGATCTTATTGGGAATCTGGAAAAAAATGTACTGGAAGAAAAAGATAAGGCGATTTTGCATGGGACCAAAGACCAAGTTTGGGTTAACAGAGGCTTTATTTATTCTAGTACACACTGCATCAATTCCATTCCGAACAGATCCTCCCTACAATAATTTCCTGGCCAATCACAAATTTACAGAATATATTTGAGGTGCTTCAGCTATGAGGTGAATGTGAGTGTTCTTAAACATATACAACAGGCCCATAATGAGATTAGTTTTTATCTTGTTTTTAATATTTGGAAACAAGGAAGTGGGACTAGTTTACTAACTGATTCTTATTTACAAGTTGAGGATGGAGCAAGTGAGAACACTTGAGTAACATGCAGAAGCTAAAAGAGCATACAAGCTGAGAAGTTAGGGTACATGTTTGTTTTTGATCTGAAAGAAAAACACAGGCATAGCTGGAAAGTCCCGGAAATACTTTAGTAATATGCAATTAAATCTAGTTTTACCTGGTGACTTCTAAAGAATCTGGTGAGATGACTCAGTAACATCATTATAGCCTCTTCCACAGGAAAAAAAAAGTCTCAAGAAATTGCAAAACAAAGTTCCACACAGTGCCGGTGTAAAAGCAAAACTGAGTTGAGTGGACCAATACAGTATTTTTATATTCTTGTTAATTTCTATTATCCCATTAAACTCTAAACCTGTATCATCAGGTATAGCTGGATATTTGAGTCAATGCTCTTAAGCATTTTTTTCTCCTTGGTTCCTACTATTAAAACAAGTAGTCCTTGACTTATGACCACAATTGACCCTCAAATTTCTGTTATTAAGCAAGACCATTGTTTAGTGAGTTTTGCCCCATTCTACAACCTTTCTTGCCACAGTTCTTAAGTTAATCACTACAGGGGTGGGATTCAACCAGTGTTGTTACCGGTTTGGTGACGAAGCTGTGTGTGCGTGTAAAAAACCTTAAGCTGTGCTGCCCGGACAGTTGAAAAGCGCTGCGTGCAGGTGCGCAGCATTTGAAAAGCCACTTTTTTCCTGCTTTTTCAACTTCAGCTGTGCAAAGCAGTTGAGGTTGAAAAAGCAGGAAATAAAGGACAGGTAAGAACCCGGGCAGGCGGGTGGGCCAAACAGCAGTAAACACAGAACCAGTTTGGTGCCTGCTGCTTTTCAGAGCTACTGGTTCCATAGAACCGGGCAGAACCTGTAGCATCTCACCCCTGAATCACTACCATTGTTAAGTTGGTACGTGAATCTGGTTTCCCCACTGACTTTGCTTATCAGAAGGTGATTATTTGATCCCAGGACACTGCAACCATCATAAATCCATGCCAGCTGCTAATTGCCCCACTTTTGACCATGTGACCATGGGAATACTGCAACAGTTATGTGAAATATGGTCATGTCACTTTTTTCAGTGCCATTGTAACTTCAAATGGTCACTAAATGAATAGTTCTACATTCAGAATTACCTTCATATAATAGATAACAGATAATCAGAGTTGGAAGGACACTTATAGGTCACCGAGTCCAACCCCCTGCCCAAGTGGGAGACCTTACACCATTTCTGTATTGTATCCCTCCATGGTTTTGCCTGTATAAGAATTATACAAACTATGAAAAGTCTAATGATTTACATGTCATCTATATGCCTAGCAGAAAGTTAATTAAGAACCTAAAGGCCCTGTCACACTGGCCAAAGGATGCAAAACATTTGTAAAAAGGACACAGCGGATGAGAAAAATGTTCCATCCGTTGTTATCCACTCTCAAAAGTGCCCCGAATTTGCATAACCAGAGCGGACAACACGGAAAGGAACGGACAGGGGGAGGACGTAGGGTGGATGGAAAGCGGATGCTCCACGGAAGCCTAGCGGATGGAAGTGGATGGGAGCGGATGTCACATCCACAAGGCTTCTGGGGGAGCGCAGCAAAGTGGACGCGGAATGGATACAGCGGATGCAGAGTGGACGCCGAGCGGATGAAGCGGATGCAGAGCGGAAGCCTAGCGGATGCCTAGCGGAAGCCTAGAGGATGCCTAGCGGATGTCTAGCGTTCACTGCACATGCTGGGAGGATGCATTGCATCAGCCCCGCAGATATAAAGGGAAGCAGCTCCCAAGCAGGTCAACATTCAGAGGAAAGACCTGCTTCCAGACACATCGACTGCCTGCCAGCCTGCCTGCCAGCCTGCCTGCCTGCCTGTCAGCCTGCCTGCCTGCCAGCCTTGCTTCCAGCCAGCCTGCCTGCCTGCCTGCCAGCCTTGCTTCCAGCCAGCCAGCCTGCCTGCCTGCCAGCCTTGCTGCCTGCCAGCCTGCCTGCCAGCCTCCCTGCCAGCCTGCCTGCCTGCCTGCCTGCCAGCCAGCAACCCCACAACCATGGGGAAGAAGAGAAAGCCTCAGCCATCTGCTGCCAGCCCTGGCAAGAGGGACAGGGCCACCCTCCCACCCCCTGGCCCTCACTTTGCTTCTGCTGGGGCTTCTGCAGTACGGGCTCGCTCTTCTGGGGCTGGGGCTTCTGCTGCTTCTGCTTCTGGAGAAGCTGATGATGCCGCTTCTGGCGGTGGTGCTTCTGCTGGTGCTTACTCTGCTGAAGCTGCTCCTGGTCCTGCTGGTCCTGCTCGTGGTCCTGGTCCTGCTCGTGCTCCTGGTCCTGCTCGTGCTCCTGGTCCTGTTCATGCTCCTGGTCCTGCTCGTGCTCCTGGTCCCGCTGGTCCTGCTCGTGCTCCTGGTCCTGCTGGTGCTACTGGTGCTGCTGGCGCTGCTGGTGCTTGCTCTGCTGCTGCTGATCCTGGTCCTGCTGGTGCTGCTGGCGCTGCTGGTGCTTACTCTGCTGATGATGATACTGGTCCTTCTGGTGCTGTTGGCGCTGTTGGTGCTTACTCTGCTGCTGCTGATACTGGTCCTGCTGGTGCTGCTGGTGCTGGTGCTGCTGGTCCTGCTGGTGCTGCTGCTGGTGGTGGTGTGGAAGAGCAACCCCTACAACCTGGAAGCCCCTCTGATGAGGGCCCATGTGGTCCTGCCAAAGGGAGGAAGAGGCAGATGCGAGAGCGGGAGAGGAGGCAATACAACATCGAGGAGGAACATGAGGATGAGGTGCTGGAGTGGCTGAGAGAGAATGAGTATCTATGGCGGAAGGGACACAGGCTCTATAGGGACACCAAAAGGAAGCAGGCTGCTTGGAGAGTGAAGGCGGAGAGTCTGGGCTACACATGGGAGGTGCTCCTTGGCTGGTGGAAGCACATGCACACCTGGTACGGGAAGCTGCACCTCAAGAAATCTGGCCAGGCCGCGGTCAAGCTGACGGACAGAGAGACCTACGTGATGGCCAAGTGCAGCTTCTTGAGATCCGCCACCAAGGAGCAGCCCCTCTCACAACCCTCTCTCTCAGGCAGCCTGCTAAGAGCCAGTCCTGTTCCGGCCGAGAGTCAGCTCCTGTCTCCAGGCAGGTGTCTGTGGAGCGTGCCACGATGGAGAACCCGCGGACAGCTGTTCTAACCATGGCGGAGCGCATGGAGGACTCCCTGGTGCAGTGGCAGAAAGGAGATGGCACTTCCACCACAGTCCAACCCGCATCCACCCCCAGCTCCACCTCCACAGAAAGGCAGAGAGCCAGACAGGAGGGGCAGAGCCACACTGTCCTGCTGGAGATAAGAGACACCATCAGGAGCAGCATAGATATCCTCTCTCAGCTGGTACACACCGACTCCTCATCCTCCAACCGCAATCCCTTCCTCACCTATGTGAACCAGACCCTCATGGACATGGCGGAACCCCAGTACCAGGTGGTGAAGGACAGGATCACCAATCTGCTTCACAACCCTCCAGATCCAGAGGAACCTTCTCCCACCATGTCCAGGTCTGCTCCTCCACCCCAGGTGATGTCCCTCCCATTCCAAGGCTTTCCACAGGCCCTCACCTACCAGGGCTACGGCTACCAGGAGGTCCAGCAGCACAGGCAGCAGCCCTTCTCAGTCCAGGCACAGGTTCATCGGACGACACCATTGCCACCAGTTCCACTGATGCCACCGATGCCACCCACACCACTGCTGCCACCGACACCACCGATGCCACCCATGCCAGTCCTCACCCAGCTGCAGACCAGACAGCCCCACTACATTGCTCCTTCCTCCACCCCACAGCCAAGCCCAGCCTCAGTACATCTGTCATCGGTACTGGGGCTGATACCCCATGGCATGGAGGAAGGAGCTCTCAACATCACGGGGCTGAGCCAGCTGTCTGAGAGCTTCCTCAACACACCGTCCCCTGTTGTCCTCTCGGGGCCAGGCACCCCAGTGGTGCTTCAGACCAGCACTCCAGCAGCAGCCACCTCCACAGCACCTGGACCCTTCACCCCTGAGACTGGGCACACCTCTGAGTGACCAAGAAGAGTGCCAGAGACTGGGTGGCTACCTGTAGACTTTATTTGGACACTTCACTTGGGTCATTTATCTTTTACAGCTTGGGATGGGTTAAGATAGCTGTGGGATTGATAAACCTCCAGTGCAAGCATAGTGGGACTATATGGTCCACCATCACAGCTGCCACACATATGGCCCTTCATTATCAAAAACAATGTAAGCATTGATCCACACATTTGAACATAAAAACAACTCTTTATTAAATGGCCCTGTTCATTGTAGGCCCACCCAACATACATGGCCCAATCTCATCAGTGTGAAGAGACAGGCTGAAGGAAGCATCCATTAATCATCTATCATCCTGTCTTGCCACTCCACTGCTCCAGCTGGGGAGTTGCACCAGTGTTTCAGGAGGTTGCGCTGCTTCTTCCCTTCACGTGAGGCTCTGTTGGGGCCTTGCACATGCTCAGTGTCTATCAGGTTTCGCCCTTGCCTCCATTCCCCAGGCTACATGTCCCCATTGCCTTGTTGGAGGTCCACGAGCCTGTTCTGCAAGACTGGGTAGCGGGTGCGCATGAGATTGTGCAGGATGCAGCAAGCTTCCACGATGTTCCTCACGGTCTCTGGGCAATGCTGCATGGTGGTGAGAAGTACCTGGAACCTGTTGGCCAGGATGCCAAAGGCGTTCTCCACCACCCGCCTTGCCCTGGACAGCCTGTAATTGAAGATCCTCTCTTCATGGGTGAGGCATCTGGAAGTGTAGGGCTTCATGAGATAGGTTCTGAGGGAGAAGGTGTCATCCCCCACGATGAAGTAGGGCACATCTTGCATGTCATTTGGGCAGGGGGTCTGGATCTGGGAAGCCCATGATGAGGTTGCGTTTCAGCCCCTCCTTGAGGTGACTGGCATTGTATACCTGGGCATCTGAAGATGAGCCATTGCCTGAAGCATCGATGTACATGAACTTGTAGTCAGCATCGACCATGGCAAAGAGGATGATGCTGAAGAAGACCTTGTAGTTGAAATAAGTGGACCCCGACTTGGCTGGCGCTTTGCAGGCCACGTGCTTCCCATCTATGGCTCCAACAGTGTGGGGGAAGTTCCACTTCTGATACTACTGCTCTGCAACTTTCTTCCATCCTTCTTCAGTGGAGGGGCACTGGAGGAGCTCCTCCACGTATTCTTCGATGATGGCCTGCACCACTTCTCTGACCACAATGCTGATTGTGTTGTGTGGCACCCTCCAGCTGTACTGCATGCTCCTGTAGGTGGTCCCTGAGGCCAGGTGGCACAGAGTCAGTGCCACCTTGAGCCCAGGTTCCAGGCTGGGCTGGAAGTTGGTGCTCTGCTTGGCCAACCTGGGTGTCAGCCGCTCCACAACTTCATCAAACATGGCTGGAGGCATCCTCATGAAGTTCTGGAATACATGAGGGTCTTCGTTCCTCAGCTCCACCATCAGTTTGTTGTACAGTCCGTACTCTGCTCTTCTCCCGATCCATCTTCGGACCCAGACACTTCTTGGACGCCTCCTTTTCTTCCCATAGAACAGTTGAAAGAGCCTGTAGATGGCTTCGCACTGTTGCAGAACGATGGTGGCTACCAAAAGGACTGTGTTACGATCCATGGTGGACATGACTGGATGCTGCGGAAGAGTAAGAGGCAGATGAAGGCTGCAGAGGTCTGCACAGCAGGGCTGCTGGTCTGAAAGTGAGATCCAGGTGAGTTGCTCCCCCTTTTTATAGGCAATATAGGTTTTCCCCTCTGTGTCCTTTTGCATCCTCTAGGCATCCTCTAAACATCCTTAATATCCCAGATAGGTCCCCTCTGCAAACGTTTTTTCCATTTTAAATGCTTTCTATGCGAGCTGCATCCGCTTTCATCCTTTCTCCGTCCGTGCTACTAACGCTGCACGTCCGTTCCGCGTCCGTTCCATTTCCTCCCTGTGTCCACTTTCTGCTGGAGCGGATTTGAGTTGCGTGGATGCGCAGCGGATGCCTAGCGGATGTAGCGGACGCGTAACGGATGACAACGGATGTAGAATGGATGTTCCCCGTATGCGTAGCGGATGCAGAACAGACGCGTTGGATAAATTTTCCGCTCAAAAAGTTTTGAGCAGCTCAAAACTTTTTGAGCGGATGGAACCTCAGTCGATGGATGCTGGACGGATAGAGAGGAAGAAAAACAGACGCAGTGAGTACAAAACGGATGAATCGCGTTAACCAACGGATGGCAAGTGTTTCTCTCCATTTTACATCCTCTTTCCATCCGTTGGTGCAGTGTGACATGGGCTTAAAAAGGAAGGAAGCAATAGAGCTTCTTTGTTTATAACCTGGTTTTTTTTTGGGGGGGGGGGGAGTTCCTTGGCATGTGTTTATTTCCAGATCTCTCCAAACCTTAATGAGAGTCACCCTTGTTGAAATCTATTCAACACAACTTTTGAAAAGCAGACATTACATCCTTGACATATGGGAAAAGAACTAAGGGGAAAGGTTAATTAATGTAGTTGTCATTGAAGCAAATGGATCCTGCTCAAATCCATCAGAGCTCTCCTTAGGCTGTAGGTATGTCCGTATTTACAGAATAGGAAATAAACACCAGCTTTATATGGATTTGGCATGGAAAGGAAGCTAAAGTCAGAAATAATAAGGAACAAAACAAAATTTGGGAGCATTCAGACATGTCTGTGATCCTAAAAAGAAATACACACTTTTTAATGATCAACATTCAATATCTTTCCAGAATAGCATTTCTAAACATGAAGGTAGTATATTTTAAAAATATTAATATTCTTAGTACTTGACAACTTAGACCTGGGTAAATTTATCCTTCAAACTCTAGGGGGTGTTTAAAGTTTGCTGCTCCATATACTTTTCAACCAAAACAAATTCCCAGTCTTTTAAAGGTTATTAATTCAATGATAATTGTGTTCTTACATTCCTATGGATATCTGCTGTGTCAAACAGGATGATCCCATGCATGTCGACCAGATGGTCCCATACACTAAGCTGTTTTGTGAGTGCTTGTTTATTCAACTTCATGCAGCAGCTGAACAATGTGCTTGGGCAGTGGGAAAGTGTGTGTGTGTGTGTGTGTGTGTGTGTGTGTGTATGTATATACATACAGACAAACACAGTGCAGAAGCCTGATGATGGCAGATGAGATTCTGCCAAAAGGTTGCTACAACTTTAAAAGCACAACTCTGATGATGTGGAAAATACCCGAACAAAGCTGAATACCATGTAAAATTGCAGATTGCTTAAGAAATAAAAGAAGGCAGTAAAAATGTGACCCAGCAAAAATGCATGAATACAAATCCATATAGATAGATAGATAGATATAGATATAGATATAGATATAGATATAGATATAGATATAGA
>BLBF01000065.1:12650210-12660879 GCA_015471245.1 Laticauda colubrina | reverse complement strand
GTGCCATCCGCTCCCATCCGCTGGGCTTCCATTCCGCATCCGCTTTGCATCTGCCCTGCGTCCTCCCCGCGTCCGTATTATCCGCTCCAGTTATGCAAATTTTTGCCCCTTTTGAGAGCGGATAACAACGGATGGAACATTTTGCTCGTCCGTTGTGTCCTTTTTGCATCCGTTGGGAAGTGTGACATGGACTTTCACACTTAGAGATTCGGTGAATACAAATATTGATTGGTGGCTAACAACTGCATGCTCCAACTCAGATTCATATCTAAACACAAATGTTTTCTCACCTCACAAAAATAAATTGTTAATATTTCTATGCTTACTATGATACAACCCTTTGTTATTATTCAAAGTTTAACTGCTGATACTCCGCCAATTCTATATTTGGGCTTAATTTGTTAAGTAGCACAAAGTAGGAACAATATTTACCCACCCCAATAATACCACCAGGGTCAGGTATATATCAAAATAGCTTGCATTTCCATACCCTTGGTTATGATATGGGACTAACATATGCTCATCTCAATACTTCTCAGACCTACATCTTTATCTTGAAAAGCAAAAAAAAAGTCCAGGGTTTTAGCTATTGTCACTCAAGTATCTTTGATGGTATTCAGAAGTGCAACCTTATCAGTGACTAGGGTATATCTGGCCTTGCATATTCTCCATTGTGAAGAAATAGACTACATAATTTCCAAGCTCCTTTCAATTGTTATGATTTATTGATTTAATGCATGCTCTTCAAGGGAAGAGCAAAATTGCACACTAAAATAAAAAAGTATCCTGAGCTTTTACTCCTGTGTAAAAGTGCAAAAAATTGTAAGACTTAGCTCACAGACTGTTACTTGCCCCATTTTCTCTTGAGAGTTGAATTATTCTAATATTTGCTTCACTGCTTGGCCCAGACCATATAGACATTTTCTGACTTAGCTTTGGTAGTGCTGTCAGTTAATAAAGATCTGCCTGAAAGAATAAGGAACCAGATACAAGTATTGGGACCAGAATTTATATTGCTAAACAAGCTGGTTGTTAAGTGAGTTATGCTCCATTTTATGATTTTTTTGCCATGGTTGTTAAGTGACTCATATGGTCATTAAACAAATCCAGCTTCCCCAGCTAATTTTGCTTTCAGAGGCCAGCTGGGAAGGTTGCAAATGGCAATCATGTGACCCCAGGATTCTGCCACGATTCCTTAGTACATGCTGGTTTCCAAGTGACCGATTTTTTTTCTCCATAACTGTGGGGATGCTGCAATGGTCATAAGTGTGAGACCAGGCCTTATGTCATTTTTTTCAGTGCTGTTGTATAACTTCAAATGGTTGCTAAGTGGATGTTTGAAAATCGAGGACTACCTATAATGATCAGTTGCAGACAGTACTGCTTTAGTAAGGACAAACCTGAAATGTTGCATCTGGTTTTGGTCACCACGTTACCAAAAAGATGTTGAAACTTTGGGAAAAGTGCAAAGAAGAACAACTAAGATTATGAAAGGCCTTGAGGCTAAAACATATGAAGAACAATTGCAGGATTTGGGTTTGGCTGGTCTAGAGAAAAGAAAGACGATGGGTGTCATGATAGTGGTATTTGATAGTATTTGAGAGGTTGCCACAAAGAGAGGGGGATCAATTTATTTTCCAAAGGACCAGAGGGCAGGACAAGAAACAAGGGATGTAAACTAATCAAGGAGAGAAGCAACCTGGAATTACGGAAACTTCCTAACAGTGAGAACAATTGTTCTCACGCACCCAGAACTTGCCGTCAGAAGTTGTGGGTGCTTCATCCCTGGAGGCTTTTAAGAAGAAACAGAACAGTCATCTGTCTGGAAAGGTCTCCTTCTTGAGCAGGGGGTTGGACTAGAAGATCCTTTCCAACTCTATTCTGAATAAATTGAAATTTCAGACTGGAGTACAGAATCTGGCAAAACCATCAGGGTGCCTGATGTGGATTTAGTCCAGCAGTCTTTTCTTCCCTACTCCCTGCTTTGATTTAATTTGCATTCTATTGCTGTTGGGTTTAATTCAATAAAAGAGGAATGTCCCAAGGTAAAACACATCCCTGAACGATCCTTGGCCATTGCAATTATCCCATCAGCAACCTCATCACAGATTAAAATAATGGGGACAATCAATATTGGGGAAGAATGAATCACAGAGGCTTTTTTCTTTCTTTTCAGGTGGTCAGTTAATACCACACACAGCAGGTTCTTCCTGGTCTCTCTCAAAGCCTGCCAATAAACTTCTCAAAGCCTGCCAATAAACCTCCATCTCCAACTTTAAAAATATATGCCAATCTTTCTAAATTTTGATTTTCTGAGGCAAGGGCTATTTCCCACTGCTGAGCTGTTGGTAGAAATTTATATTGGCATGAGAGTTGCTGCCAATTCCCAGTTTCTAATCTGCTTAATGGCCTCTGCAAAGTTTAACAGGTATTGTATACTTTGAGGATGTCTTTGGACAATACCAAAATAAAGCGGAAAAGATTCATATCTGTACAGCCCAGAGTTTACTCATGTAAGCTTGGTTCTATCATGTGAGACTTTGCTAAATAAAGATTTGCTTCCTTCTCTACAAGGTAGTCACTGATTAGAGGAAACATATCACCAAAAATCCAGGTTTGCCAAAAATTATGTATATCATAATAACCAATATCATCAGTTGCTGCTTTAAAAAATGATCAATAGAAATTCAGAATGTTCACTGATGAACCCCCACCATTTGAAAAGTGACAAATAATTATTTTCATAAATTATTTATGAATTACCTCAATTCCAACTACAGCTGGCCTTAAATGCGAGCTACTCAATGCAAGAAGCCTTGTGAATAAAATACCTGAATTTTTCTTCTTACTAAATATGGCTAAGTTCGACATCATATTTGTCTGTGAAATATGGCTCAACGCATCTCTCCCTGATTCCATTACCACAGTAAGAGACAATGATGTTTACTGGTCAAATCATGAAATTCGTAGAGTGTTGCTATCTTCCATAAAAAGTCCTTACATCTAAAAAACATCCAAGTTACCCAGGAGCTTGTTCTTCCTGAGACCATCATCTGTGAACTATCCTTAGATATCACATTTCAATTCTTACAATGTTACAGAGCACCTGATTATGACATTGAACATGTAAACAAGCTAAATTCACTCCTAACATGGGCAACATCCTGCCCACATGCTTTTATCTTTCTTGGTGACTTCAATCTACCTCATATTAATTGCACCCTAAATGAATGGACAACTGAACCCACACATGCAACCTTCTACAATTCAGTAACAAATCTGGGACTGGAACAACTAATAACCAACAATATTAGACTGAACAACTGCCTCGATCTCATCTTCTGCAATAGTTTGAATTTAATTTACGGAATACAAACTAAAGAACCCTTTTTCAACAATGACCACAAAATGATTGACTTTTGTCTCAACATACACCCACATAAAAATAATCACAATGATGTAATCCCCAATTATAACTTCAAAAAAGGCAACTATGATATTATAGACAACGATCTCTCATCCCTTGATTGGCAATCTCTATTCACTGGATGCAATACTGTTGAAGACCATTAGAACATATTTTTACTTGAAGCCAAAAGAGTCATCACACTATATGTACCAATAACAACTCCACCATATGTACATCACACTATATGTACCAATAACAACTCCCCCCAAAAAAGAGATTACCCATAACAATAAGGAAACTTCAGTCCAAAAAGGGATCACTCTGGTGGAAAAACAAATCTGGTCATGTTGCCAACTTCAAAAGCCGATACAAAAATTTATGCCACCAGATAAAGACTGAATGCACCAATTATCACATTAAACAAGAGGAAAACCTTCTACACACCAATTCCACCTGCGCTTTTTACAATTTTGTAAATAACAAACAAAAAGACTCAAGGTCCATCCAACCCCTGAAAGGACCTAATGGTAAAGACTGCAACAATGACACCACTAAAGCCAACCTCTTTAACACATTATTTGGCTCAGTATTTGTAAACAGCAATGGATCATACCCAGTATTTCCTAGCCGAACCACAGAAAACTACAATGATCTAATACATATCGATTTTACAGAAGACAATGTTGAAAAAGCACTACGCAATCTAAAACCATCTCAATTGATTGGACCGGACAGAATATGTGCCTACTTCTTCAAAAAGCTATCCACTGCCATAGCTGAGCCTCTAAGCATAATCTTTGAAAAATCTTTCAGTACCAGCTCCATGCCAAAACTATGGTCACAAGACACGGTTATCCCCATCTTCAAAAGGGGAGACCCCAACCTAGTTGAAAATTACAGATCAATCTCCTTATGCTGCATCACCTGTCATGGAATCAATGATTAACCAATCCATTATCCTCCACTTAGAGACAAACAACCTACTCTCCAATAAACAATTTGGTTTCAGAAAAAAAACTATCCTGTAATCTGCAACTCTTACACTGCAAAAACATATGGACTACACAACTCGATCAGGGCAAAACAATAGATGCAATCTACATGGACTTCTGTAAAGCCTTTGATTCAGTGGTACATGACAAACTTCTCCTAAAACTAAAATCTTATGGTATCTCTGGACACCTGCATAATTGGATAGAAGCATTCCTGTCAAACAGACAACAAATGGTCAAAATTGGGAGTGTCTTATCAAATTCTGTACCTGTCAATAGTGGTGTCTCCCAAGGTAGTGTTGCCTTGGGAGTGTTCTAGGACCAACACTCTTCATGTTCTACATAAATGACCTCTGTGATCACATTAAAAGCAACTGCATTTTCTTCGCTGACGATGTAAAGCTGTTCAATACCACAGACAATACAGCTACACTTCAAAAAGACCTTGGCTATGTATCAGAATGGTCAAACAAATGGCAACTTCAAATCTCAACAAATAAATGCTCTGTCTTACATATTGGCAAAAAAAATCAGAAAATAAAATACAAGCTGAATAGTCAAGACCTTGTTGATGATCCAAACTCTGTCACGGATCTTGGAGTACTCGTCTCTAATGATCTGAGTGCTAGAGCTCACTGTAACTACATAGCCAAAAAGGCATTAAAAGTTGTTAACTTAATCCTGTGTAGCTTTTTCTCTGGTGATATCACACTACTAACAAGAGCATACAAAACATTTGCTAGACCAATACTCGAATACAGTTCATCAGTCTGGAACCCACATTATGTATCTGATATTAGCACAGTTGAGAAAGTCCATAAATATTTCACAAGAAGAGTTCTCTACTCCTCTACTCATTATAGAATACCTTATGCCACCAGACTTGAAATTCTAGACCTAGAAAACCTTGAATTATGCCATCTTCAGTCTTATCTAAGTATGGTATGTAAAATCATACATTGCAATGACTTACCTGTCAATGAATACTTCAGCTTCAGCCATAACAACACAAGAGCACACAACAGATACAAACTCAAGGTTAACCGCACTAAACTTGATTGCAGGAAATACGACTTCAGCAACAGAGTGGTCAATGTCTGGAATACTCTACCTGACTCTGTGGTTTCTTCCCCAAACCCCCAAAACTTTAACCTTAGACTGTCTACTATTGATCTCACCCCTTTCCTAAGAGGTCTGTAGGGGGCGTGCATAAGCACACCAATGTGCCTACTGTCCCTTTTCTATTGTTTTATTTTTCTTATCTGTACCCATTTCATGTATTCATAACTATGTATATACTTATACCTATTATCTTGTAAGTGATTGACAAATCAAAATAAATAAATAAATAAAATAAAAATAAAAAATAAATTGTGTTCAGTTCATCTCATTCCTGCAAAGCTGTGCTGCACTCAACAGCTAATTTGAGAATAGGAACTATCAATCAGGAATGATCACTATCTGCATTCTAATACTGAATTATGAATCTGTTCTCCATGGAAAATCTTTCCTTGAGAATGAAGAGGACACTGCAAAAGATAATCCTCCATAACTACTGGGAGAACATATAATTTGGTTATGGAGGATTTTCTGTATGGGCACTGATCAAAAAAGAAACACTTTCCCTTTTATTCCCTGTAGGACCTCTTCTGAAGAAGCTTCTCCATATGAAGAGCTGTCAAACCACAGCTGTTTTTGGAATAGATTCTTTGGATGAATACAGAAAGGAGCATGTGGACAGTTCATCTACAGCCTTGAGTTCTCTGAAGGAAAAGGAGATTTAAAAAGTAATTAAAAATAGTATAATACCTTAAGCTAAGAAAAGGTAGCTTCTTTGAAGTTTTGAAGCCTTCCAGATTGTACCACCACCTTTGGTTATGGAGGAAACTGCCAAAGACTTTTTTGCCACATTCATTAACCTGATTCACAGGTTAAGTGAATCACTGCAGTTGTTCAATCAAAAACATAGTTGTTAAGTAAATCTGTCTATGGAGGTTCTCAGTCATCCAGCTCAGGGTTGCCCCAAAGGTGCTGTCAGCCTTCAAGATCTTCTACTATTGCTTTGCATCTTTCGACTGCCATAAGTAATGGGGGGAGGAAGGGAAAGTCTGGGAAGTGAGCTGGAAGTGTTAAATTCTTCTGTTGTGTAAATGGGGGGGGGGGGAAGCATACAATAGAGTTAGGTTTCTATTTCTTGCTTAGCTTTCTTTTCTCTGCGCAACTGCAACCCATTACCAAAATATGCCAAGGTCAACAGACAGAGGCCTCATCATCACCTGCAGATGCCCACATGATCATATTCACAACTTCTAATTGGAAGTGTCATCTGAACTATTGGGGGTGGGAACATTTCCATCACTTTGTATATGTGAATTGCGCACCTAATTTCTCAGATTCAGAATTCTTTGGTTGCTACCACTTCACTTTCAGTAAAAGATGTCTTTTCTCTAAACTAAAGAGTTTAAGTATTTCTTTCCTGGATTTTGAATGGAGCTCCGCCTGACAGGTGCTTTTTAAGAGGCAACTGTTTTTTTCATTGAAGACATTTTGCTTCTTCTTGGATAAGAAGTGAAACATCTTCATATAAAAACCGGAAAGTCCAGTTGTCTCTTAAAAAGCAGCTTTGGGTTAAACGAATCTGGTTTCCACATTGACTTCGTTGGTCAGAAGGTCTCAAAAGGGGATCATGTGACTCTGGGACACTGCAACTGTCATAAATGTGAGTCAGTTGTCAAGCATCCAAACATAAATCAAATGACCATGGGGTTGCTGCAATGGTCATAAGTGTGAAAAAATGGTCATAAGTACCTTTTTTCAGTGCTGTTGTAATTTTGAATGGTCACTAAACAAATTTGTAAGTCATGGGCTACCTGTATTGGTCTTCAATATGCTTAATAAACCTATTTATGTTTTTTTTAAAGGATTCAGCATTGGGAGATAGGGAGATGGGAAATTCCTTTCCCATCTCCTTCCCCATCTCCTCTGGACACTTCATTGCATTAGCATCTGAGCCCTTGCAATTTGTGACAATCCTAATATACTATATTAAATAACTATGGCCCGGGAGAACAGAAACCTGCCACATGCCAGCAATATCACACCTGTAATTAGCATTGCTTTATTTTGAGTCAACTCTGATCTTGTATTGTAGAGAGGCATTCATTATCCCTGGCCTGAGATTACCCAATGCCCACCCAGATTTGTTGTTTGGTACATGTGAAAGATGTTCCTTTTCTCCTTTCACTTATCTACTATTTCACTGAGCCACCACATGTATCATTTACGAAGGGCAACATAAGGGGAATATGGTGCACATATTAAATCCAGGGAAATACATGGCCAAGAATCTGATGTAATCTAGTTTTGTCCTGTTATGGACATTACAAACACATTAGCCTGGAAAGATTGAAGAGCTGGTCCTTATTTCTGTCACTAGAGGGGCTGTAGATATCATTAGATCTCTTGTACAATCTGTTCCATTATTTTCAATAAATATTGTTCACAACTTGGTCCAGGGTACCACAAACTCTCTAAAAACCCAAACAGAGACTCTCCAGAAAGCTTCAAAGATTGCCCTAGAATTGTGGCTTCCAGATATGCAGTTGTTATGTTATTTTTAATTATTTATTTAGTCCCATCAGCATCGATTTTTCTCTTGGTCTTATTTACTTTTTGGAATGTGTCCATCTCCTCTTGGATATGCTGTTCAATGTATTGGCAGAAAGTACAGAATACAAGTTGCATCCCCAATCTTTGCTAGGACTAGGTTGCTATGGAAATGTTCTATCACTCACTCTCGGTTTCAAACACTTTCTACATTTGTCTGGCTTTCCAAAGGCAACAATTGCATTCGGTGGCCATGGCACTGACTTTTTTTCTCTGTGGCAAATAATAACAAACCATATTATTAATTGAAGGATCGGGACAATTCCCATTGCAGCGAAAAACCAGCTGTCTTTGTGATCCTTCCTTGGACCACCCATGGAAGAGAAAAGGTGTAAAAATTAACTTATTTACTAAAGCAGTTGGCCACAAGTTAGAAAAGAGCAAACAACAGGATAATGATGATCAACCAGTAAATGCTCTGTTTTAAATCTCTGCTGGAAATACAAGAAGGAAGAACCCATTTTATCTCCAACTATAATAAGTTCCTTCTCAGCATGAATGAAATGAAAACAGTAGGACTTTTATAGAACATAAGAAAGAACATTGACCTATCATACTGTCCTAAGGAAAGAACCAAAATCTAATGGTAAGTACAGACAGAGAATCCCAAAATCAATCCTCACAATTTGTGAGTAAAATTGGGAAGAGCAAGGAACTCAACTTCCTGGAGAGCTTCAATCCTTCAGGGTAACATCCCAGCTACATGCCCTCAAAATGAGTTGCATCTCAACTTAACTAGGGTAGGGAGGGTCAATGATGAATAAGAGGTCTTCTCTTCTGTCAACCATGCGTTTCACCATTGAGCTGCAGAGCTTTCTCTTAACACAAAATCTAGATTGTGTTAAGGCATAATTTATCTAAACATGGTTCCCCAGATAAATTCTAATATTTAGACTCACACAACACACTAGGCCAAAACCAAATAATGGAAATGCACAGCAGGTCAAATGAATCTAATTCTCTGATTAACATGCCAAATATGACAGTTTAGCAAGAGGTGTGTGAACCAGATCTCTCTTTAGACCAGTTATCTCAACCTTTGCAACTTGAAGAGATGTGAACTTCAACTTCCTAAATTTTAGGAGTTGACATCCTCACATCTTCCAGCTTGCCAAGCTTGTGAAACACTGCATTAGACTTTTGATTAATAAGAAGAATTTGTTTACCTGTCCACAGCAATGGCAGTAAGTGTGAAAACAGAGACATAGACGGTCATGGGCTGCATCAGGAACACAAAGTAACACAGGAACTTCCCAAAGATCCACCCCTGAGGGTTGAAAGCATATGCCAGGGTAAAGGGGATGCAGGTTGTACACATCAACATATCTGAGAAGGCCAGGTTTCCAATGAAGAAGTTGGTGACATTGTGCATTTTCTTGATCTTGCAGATGACATAAAGAAGAAGATAGTTGCCAAAGATGCCAACAAGCACCACCAACATGTAGCAGGGGATAATCAGAGGTTTGAAAGACTGGATCAACTGCACACTAGTAAATTGGGAGCTGAAATTGGAACTGTTCCTTAATACTACCCCAGAGCTGCTGCCGTTAAAGAAGTTCCAGTGACTGGTGGCTTCCATGGGTCAACCACAATAGAACGATTTAACCATATGTAGACTAGACAACTTTTACTCTGAGCTCCATCTCACACTGTCTGAGAAAATAGTTGACCTTCTTGGGGATCAAAAACTAAGCAGGATCAGGTCTGCTTTGGATATGAATAGGCTATAGACCACACTGACACATTGAAAGAAAAATCTTCCAGGAGAAGGAAACAGCAGCCCACTTTTTTACTGTTGCTCAGAATATTATACAAATATGTCCTAAGAGACACCCAAGGTCATGGTCAATTTGGATGGTGGAGTAGTTTTAGCATTGTTTCATATCAATCAGATATGGAAAAACAAGATATATATTAAATACTGGATTTAGCCTGGTTCAGATATCTATGTTTCAGAAAGTTCCTTCTATCCTGATGCATTTCCATATTCATGGGCCATCTTTTGAAGGACTTGTCTTTGAAGCTGCCAATGTAAGATTGAGAGGAAATGCTTTCAAAGGCCATGAGTTTGAGTCCTTTCAGCTCATTAGACGTCCCTTGCCTTTTGATGCCTTCCCTATTTACCTCTGAGTTGCTTCTGTAGCTCCTCTGTAACTTTACTCTTTCATCTGAAGATCACAGCCTCCTTGTTTACTTTTTCAAGTGAAGGATTTTGCTGTAGGGGTGCCTGAAAACAGCAATTTAAAAAGAAGAAGGAAAAAAAGGGAGAGAGAGGCATTGAATGACAGGGAGTTGGTAAACAGCTTTCCCTAAAGACTGACAAACTAAAAAATATGTTAGCAACATACCGGGCCCTGAACTGCGCTGATCAGAGCTCACAGAGCTGTGTGGCAAAGTGATGGTGGCATGAAATATTCAGCAATAAATAAACTAATAAAATGCTTATCTAAAAATAGGATAAAGGAAAATAGGTGTAGGAAGGTGTGTTGGATATGTTCACCACATACATATACATATACATATACATATACATATACATATACATATACATATACATATACATATACATATACATATACATATACATATACATATACATATA